>PVIU01003432.1:0-145489 GCA_004026605.1 Ondatra zibethicus | reverse complement strand
GGCTCTGAGGATGGAGGACTGGGCCAGCAGCTCTGAGGATGCAAGACCGAGCCAGTGGCTCTGAGGATGGAGGACTGGACCAGTGGCTCTGAGGATGGAGGACCGAGCCAGTGGCTCTGAGGATGGAGGACTGGACCAGTGGTTCTGAGGATGGAGGACCGAGCCAGTGGCTCTGAGGATGCAGGACTGGACCAGTGGCTCTGAGGATGCAGGACTGGACCAGTGGCTCTGAGGATGCAGGACTGGACCAGTGGCTCTAAGGATGGAGGACCAGGCTTGACGGTCTCCACCACCACACATGTCCTCTGCTCTGCTCCACAAGCATGTGGGGGTCACTGGCCTGTGCTACTAGGCGTGGCAGGATCGTTACATTTTAAAAAAATGGCCTCCAGATAAAACTGGAGTAAGAGACATCATATTGACCTTCCTGCCCAAATAAGAAAAAGAGGAAGAAGAAGGAATAAAGACTAAAATGGCTGGAACTGCAGGTCAAGCCAGTTTTTGTTTTGATTTTTGCTGATTCTGCAGTAAGCAACATAAAAAGTCTGCTTATTTTTTATTCGCTGTTGAGTTAGCAAACCAAGTGATGGGTTTCACTGTGGCCTTCTCACACATATGCATCACTGCGCTCTGCTCTCATCCTCTCTCCTGCCATCCTCTCCATCTCCCTTGCCCAGTTCCTTCTCTCCAGTCCTTCTTTCTGCTCCACGTCACATAACTTCCATCGCTCTCTCTCTTTTCCCTACACCCTTAAGATTGCTCTCACTCACTTCATGATCCCCTTTCTATTTTCCTGATAACTCCCAACACACACACACACACACACACACACACACACACACACACACACTCACACACACTCACACATGCATGCATGCACGCTCACGCACATGTGTGCGTGCACACACATAAACACTCATATAGATTTTGCATATGAGAAGGAGAAATGCAGTATTTGTCCAAGTCTGGTTTATTTGGATTAGCACGATGATATCCAGTTCCCTAGAATTTCCCGTGAGTGTTATGATGTCATACTGAGTGCCACGATTTCATGTTTTTATAATTCCATTGTGCACACGCTCCACAGTTTCTTTATTCACCTGGCAAGGGCTTGTTCCATTTTATAGTTACTGTACATACTGCAGAGGTAACCATGGGCATGTAAGTGTCTCTGTGGTGAATAGGCTTAGAGTCCTCAAGTCCCTAACCGAGCATGGTTGGATTACATGGTCGTTCTGGTTTTGAATGTTTGAGGAACTTAAACACTGACTTCCATACTGGCTGCACGAGTTTCTGTTCCCACCAGCAGTGTATAATGGTTTCTTATGCCCCATATTCTTGTCAGCGTTTCTTGTCCTTGTTTGCTTGATGAGAGCCATTAGGAAGGAATCTCAAAACAGTGTTCACTTGCCTTTTCCAGATGGATAAGGGTGTGGACCACTTTTGCACATGTTTGGTTTTATGTCAGTCCTGTATGACTGTTGTTACTGTGGCCCTGTAGTAAAGGTGGCATTAGCTATTGTGACACATACAGCATCACTCTTTCTGATCAGGTGTGCATCGGCTATCCAGGGATTTCTGGGCTCCAATGCTAATTTTAGGATTGTTTTTGTTTGTTGTTGTTATTTGTTTGTTTTCTGGTTCTGTGAAGAATGCTACTGGATTTTGACAGAGATTTCCTTGAACTATAAAAATGCTTTTGAGCATATAGCTATTTTTACATTAATTCTGCCGGTCCATGATCACGTATGGTCTTTATGCTTTAGTATCTCCAGCTTCTTTCTTCAGGATCTTACAGTTTCTACAGTGGACGTCTTTCACCTCCTTTGTTATGTCTATCGTGGAACATTTTGTTCATGTTCTCAGCAGCTGCTCCTCTGACCCTTACTTCTTTGCTGAGTTTTGTATATTGACGTTGTATTGCCATGAGCACGTTCTGCTGAGTCTTCAGTGTTTTTACTTAATGTACCCTGCCCTGCAGCCATAACTATTGCCCCTTCTCTTGTAAATAAAAAAATTGAAATTAGCATACGAGTTAGATAGTATTAAGACATTTTGTGTGCTTTAGCGGTTCTCCTTGCCCCTTCTCCCTCATCCCTTGTTCCTCTTGATCCCCTCTTGCAGTTTCCCCCTCCCCAGTCTCTTTTTCTCTTTTAAGCCCCACCATTCCCAGCCTTCCTCTTTGTCTCTTGGGATGCTCTTGTGCTCACTTCTGTAGTGTTCTGAGGCTTTTCGTCATGCTCATCCCTGTTGATATGTACACATGTACACATGTACACATTATAGGCTAGGACATGTATGTACACATGTACACATTATAGGCTAGGACATGCGCACGAGGGAGAACTTGTGGGGTTTGTACCTAGAGTTTAGGTCATCTTGTTTAATATTGTACTTTCCAGATCCATCCATTTGAAGATTTGAAGAGTCCCTAAGTGTTTCTGCTGAAGAAACACTATGTTCTCATGCTCTATAACAGTAAGAGGCAGACGGAGACTCTACAAGTTGACCCACTTTGGGCTTAGGACTACTAAAATCCAGTGTTATCTTCGCTAATGAGATTGGCTTTTGGCCACTGAGAGTGGGTCTGCACTTCATTGTCTGAACACAGCGTCCTGCAACCTGCTGCTGTGAGCTTCTAGTGCCTTCTTGTTATCTGTATTCTCCGGCCCTGCAGCTGGGGCAGGCTGAACTCGGTTGTTTGCTGTCCTTAGTCCTCTGGGTAGGATCTCTCGCAGGCTTGTTTCTGGTTGATGCCCTCTGAATCACAGAGTGACACAGCCATGCTCCTCTTTGCTGCTGACTCATTTGCCTGAGGACTCACTGCCTCACCAAAGCCTGCAGCTGGATTTAGGGCTTGTAAAGGCTTATTACCTTTTGGATGGGTCTCATGTTTCCCCACCTCTGCCTGGTAGCCACACAGCTGGAACTATGTCTGGATTGCACATCATGTCACCTGGATTTTTCTTGGTGTTTTTCACTTAGTGGTGTCCATTGTCACTTTTGTAGATTCCAAAGCTCTTAATCTTTTGCTTTTCGAACAGTCGGTTCTTTCTTAGATTTGGTTCTTCCCTTTAACCAGGTCACGTGGAAGTGGTTTAAAATCCACCAGCCTGCATGGAAGGCCTTTATATCTTGTGTTTTTAAAAATGCTTTTGTTTTTAATTTTTATTATGCTTCTTGTATTTATCTGATTTTGTTTACATTTTTGTTTTCATTCTTGGGCAGTGTTTTCCCCTCCTTCTCCTCCTCTTCTTCTGCTTCTTCCTTTAAAATCTTTTGGTCTTTATCCTTCCTCTTCATGATATTCCTCTCTTTCTATTTAGACTTTCTTTTACATAACTTAATTCTTCTCCTTTCTCTGTCCCTTTCTTTATTTCACTCATGAAGTAGCTCTACACTCACCCTTAATAGTTTCCAACTTCACATCATGTTCAACGTTATCTTTCCCAGTTTGTGTTCCTGGTCAATAGTGGTATATTAGTGGGATTTAATTTATTCCTACTCCACCTCCCCTTAAACATTCATCCTCACTCCTATTTGATTATAAATGTATTTGTGTATCTTTTTTTGGCTTGGTGTTATTCTTTTCTCCTCCTTGAATGGTATTGGGAATTGAGTTTTTAGTAGTGGGCAGCTCCATAAGATCCCCAAGTAGAACCAGAAGATAGAATCAAACCGACAGATGAGCAAACTACAACAAAGAAGTGAAAAAAAAAAACCAGTAAAAAGTAAGGCAACATGAGTCCTTCAACACTGCAACTCAACTACTGAACACAATGTTTATGTGATGGATAGAGTGTTGAATGAAGAATTAAAATATTTTAGAGATGATAATGTCATTGATGAGATACAAACAAGCATATGAATGGAGATCAATTCAAGACATGGAAAAGAAACTCAGAAATGCAGGGACAAGGGCAGAAACATGTATAATAAAGTGTCAGTAAGGAAACCAAGAGTTTGAAAAAAAAGAACCCAAATATAAATACTGGAAATGAAATGCATTTCAACTAATTATAAACAAAAACAAAACCACCATCTTGTCAAAAGACTGGATCCAGCAGAAGAAAGTGGTGGAGGAAAAAAAAAGAATGAACTATGACATTCAAAAATCAATGAAGAAAAGTGTTTGACTGTCATGTCCATGAATTGTGCAGTACAACTGGACACAAACTCAAGAATTCACAGAATTGCAGTGCACTGCATGGCAGATTTAGCTTTTACTCAGATAAAAAGGGTTTATATGCTACACGTTTTTTCCCAGTTTTATTATATGTATATTTCTGATCTTGATTAAGGTATTGTGTTTGTGCAGCTTACTTAAAAATGTAATGCATAACTAAGAAATACAGGTTAATAGATAGAGTTGAGGTAGTTTAGGATGGCTCCCACTGGGCAGTCTCAGAGGCAGTAAACATCCTTCCTCCATGTTGGATTGGGTAGTGCCAACAGGCAGGGCCTTATTGGCCCTAGCTATGCCCACTTAGCAAAAAAAAAAAAAAAAAAAAAAAAAAAAAAAAAAAAAAAAAAAAAAAAAAAAAAAAAAAAAAAAAAAAAAAAAAAAAAAAAAAAAAAAAAAAAAAAAAAAAAAAAAAAAAAAAAAAAAAGAAAGAAAGAAAAAAAAAGAAAAAGAAAGGAAGGAAGGAAGGAAGAAAAAGATGCTTCTGGTCAGAAAATGAAAATGATTATGGCTCACAATGTTGGATAAATGTACATAGGCTTGGGAGAGAGAAGAAAAAGAATATAGAGAGTTTTAAAAGGAAGTAAATGGTTTTTAAAAAGTAAAACAAAGTCTTTAAAGAGACAGAGTAAACTTGTAGAAGAAGTAATAGGAATAAAGAAAAATATGCCATGTAAATATGGAATATACACAGAGAGTCTGGATTATGTACATTATCGTATTTTCTTTGAATTTTTTGACTGCAGAGAGACATTTGATTCTGGGGACTAATAGCTAAACCAACATAAAGGTTTTAAAGGTTTATTGACTTCAAAATTTGAATCTAAGGATATTTTGCTTTGGAAAAGATGTTCTGCTTTTGTTTCCACAGAAGATGAGAACCTATGGATTAATTCCAGATTAATGGAGTTTGATGGACTAATACTCCCCAAAAGGTTGCCGTAAATACCCCTCATAATTACTTCGTCCAACAAAAAGCAAGAAGCAGTTTGGAGAGAACTACATCCAAATTTTGTAAATAATTGTTTATAAATGTTTGTTTACATTTAAAGGGGGATATGATATAGAGATTTGCATTGGTATGGATCTTGCTTTATTGATACAAATTTAAGGTCAATTTTATTATATATACATATATATTTCTGCTCTTGATTAAGGTATCGTGTTTGTGCAGCTCAATTAAAAATATAATGTCTAACTAAGAATATAGGTTAATAAATAGACATCTATAATAGCCAAGCTTGTAGTCATGTTAATTAGGTTTTCTAGATATATAGAGATATATTTCAGTTAGATAGGTATTCTTCAAATCTTTCAGAGACCTTCATAATATGGCATTTAAAATGTTTAAGAACTTAGTACTTTTCTTGACAATGAGACACACCTGGCAGCACCAATCTACTTGAGGAGGATGATGGGCATCAAAGAGGCTCTTCATGGAGTTTGTTAGCCATTTGGGCAAGAAACTGCTCTTGCCTGGACTGCTTGATGAACTGGACATGCAGGACACATAGAAAAATGACTGCTGAACTTGCCTAAAGGTGAGACAGTCTTTTGGGATTCTTATTTCATGAGTCTGTCAGACATTCTGCAGGACACAGAAGAAAGTGACTGACAAAATGTCAATATAGGCCGAACTGTCTTTGAAATTTCCTGTTTCATGGAAAAGTCTGCTGGATATTATGGGCCTGTGGGTTGAAGATGGATGTTCTCATGTTACAGAAGAACTTTGGATGACTGTACAGGCAGCAAGATGTCTCTGTCAATTCTAGAGCTTTGGAAGTTGCTTATAATGCACTTCTGTTAACTTAGGTAATATTATATTCTTCTGGGGTCTTTGATGGAGTTGAAGAATAGATAGTTATAGTTTCCCTTAGTAATGATAAAAGATAAAAAGATATAAATATTGTAAGTATAATTCTTGGCTCGATAACTGTTTTGTTATATGTAATTTTACTATGTTAAAGTTAAAACCTTCCTTTTTATTTAAACAGAAAAAGGGAGATGATGTGGTATTTCCCTCTATATGCTGTGAATACCATTGGTTAATAAAGAAGCTGTTTTGGGCCAGTGATAGGGTAGAGCAGAGCTAGGCTGGGAAAACTAAACTGAATGCTGGGAGAAGGAAGGCAGAGTTGAGAGAAGCCATGGAGCCACCACTGGAGATAGACACAGAGGAACCTTGCTGGTAGGACATGAACCTTGTGGTAAAATGTAAAATAATGGAAATGAGTTAATTCTAGATGTAAGAGCTAACTAGCAATAAGTTTAAGTGATTGGCCAAGCAGTGATTTAAATAATATATTAAAAAAAAGAATTCACAGAGATAAAAACAAAAGTCATAGAAAAATGGTTTAGTGATCCTGTAGCAGGAACCTCCTAAATCCAGGAAAGGAATTGGACATATAAGTAGAAGATGCATTTAGAACCTCAAATGGGCCTGCCAGAGAAGGATCTCTACTCCACTATAGTCAAGATGCCAAAAATACAAAGAGAGAGAGAATATTAAAATCTGTAAAGAAACATGCTAAGTAACCAAGGTAAATACACTAAAATACCATCAGTTGATCATTAGCAACCCCAGGAGCCAGGAAATAGTTCAAGTGCTGAACTTGTGTAAATAGCTGTCCACCCAGATTGCTGTGTTCAGCAAAGCTGTCTCTTAAAATTGATGGAGGAATCAGGATAGTGCAAGGGAAGCACAGATTAAATCAGTTTGTGACTGCCAAACCAGCTCTGCAGATGGTGCTTAAAGGGACAGCACACACGGTGGACAGCACACATGGTGAATAATGTACAAGGTGGACAGCATACATGATGAAGGAAGGGAGACAACATCACCATGGGAGTTTAAAGCAGAATAAACTTCATGAGGGGAAAAGATGAATACAGGAGAATCAAGAAAGAATCCATTGTATCCAGTGCAGTAAACCAGCCAATCCCTGATAGAAGGAAGAAAGAAAAAAAAATCCAACCAAATAGAAAATAACCAAGACACAAGAATTAATGAACCCTTCTCAATAATATTCCTAAATGTAAATGGTCTTAACTCTCTGGTTATATTTATATATAATTATATCCCAAATTTCATAGAAATGTAAACCCTTGACTTGTAGATCTATACCAATTCTAAAACCTCATAAATTATGTCTTAAAGAACTTTGTCCAATTAAAAGTTGAATACTATAGGAAATAGTAATAATGTTTTTAATGTGCCCATTTTTCTTCACTTGAAAAATTAAAAAACAACTGATTTGTGGTAGGGATGTGGAAGAGTTTGGAGCTACAGATTAGAAAAGACATACAATTAATGGAGAAAAGAAAGTCAATGTAAAGATGCCTAACGATATTCTGCTATGCTCATGGGTGGGTGCCTAGTGCAGTTGTCCTCAGAGAGGCTTCATTCAGCAACTGATGGAAACAAATGCAGACCCACAGCCAAGCATTGGTCAGAAATCCAGGAATTTTTCCCCCTGTAGAAGAGGGGGGAAAATTATAGGAGCCAGAGCGGTCAAGGGCACCACCAAATGCAAAAGATCAACTAACCTGGGCTCATAGGGGCTCACAGAGACTGAACCAACAATCAGGGAGTCTGCATGGGACTGACCTAGGCCCTATGCATATATGTGACAGTTGTGTAGCTTGGTCCTCCTGTGGGACTCCTAAGAGTGGAAACAGGGGCTGTCTTTGACTCTTTTACTGGATTTTGGGACCCTACTCCTCATACTGGGCTGCCTTGCCCGCCTTCATACATGGGATAGTGCCTAGTCTTACTTGAACTTGATATGCTGTGTTTTGTTGATATTCATGGGAGATTTGCCCTTTCCTGAACAGAAATGGAGGAGTGGATTGGGGAGTGGGAACACAGTAGGGTGGGGGAAGGGGCTGGGAGGAGAGGAGGAAGGGGAAACTGGCCAGGATGTAAAATAAAAATAAAATAAAAGACATAGAATGTTGTAAGCAGAGACTAGCTGGCCATTTGGTGAGAGTGAAGAGTACCACAATGAAATAGGATTGCGGAAGTAAAGGCCAGGCTCACGGGACTTCAGAGGGAAGCAGGGACTCTATCAGAAATCAAAAGAGAGGCCACCATTTTACACTCTGGCAAAGAATCTGGCTACATAGTGCTTGCGTTGTGACATGTGAGTGAAGTTGAATTCAAAAGTAATTGATGGAGGAAATTCAAAACAGCAAAGTATTAGGGCAAGGGAACAGTTACTGCTCAGTGTGTTTGATCTGAGTTATAGCGAGAATTTAAAGCAAGAAGCAGAGCAGAAAGATGTGAATGATATGTAATTTGTTCAAGAAAAAGTATGAATATATATAAGGCTTAAGATCAGATGAGTGCCGACAAAGACATTGTAATGATCAAAGAGAATAGTTCCATTAAAGAGAAACAGTTTACTTTGCACTGGGACAAAACCAAAGGAGCCTTGACGGCCCCTCTCACACTTGGAAGACTCTCAGTGTAAAAGTGAAAACCTAATCTAAATACTTTCATTTAAGGAGAATTCCCGAGAAGATAGAGCCTCCAGGGCACACCAGCTTAACGGGACCACCACAGGCAGCTCAGCAGTTGCTATAGCTGTGGCCCTAGGGGACCAGGCCATGCCTCCAGCTGGAAGCACACCCACTGCAAGCTTTGGAGAGACATAGAAAGTACGGGTTTCAGGGTCTCACAGCCTTGTGATGAGGATTCAGGAAAAGCTGGCAAGGCCAGGCAATGCATAGCAAGGTCAGAGTTCCTGCAGAGAAGAGGTCAAGAGAGGTCACTGTGTGACGCTGTAGAGGTGAAATTCAAGTTGCAATGTCTATCCCAGTTGGAGATGTCAGAAACATGGGACATTGTCAAGATACCAGGTGGATCCAGTCCAAGAGAGAACCCATGTTTGTTGCAGGAAGAAGGATGTAGGTGCAGATTTATTGGTGCTCAGTGTGTGTCAGTCTGCAATAGAGACAGGCCACCACATTGCTAATGTGTAGATCTCTGTCTTCCAAGGATTTCACTTTTGGGATTGGCCCCTGTCTTGGAACGTTGGCCTCTGACCCCATGGAACTCCCAGGACTTAAGCCCTTCCCTTGATTTCCAAGGCCCCTGTCTTCTTGAAGCAGACTGACCCTGAATGCCAGGCAAGACTTAAGATCTGGGGAAGAATTATTATTGAAGAACAGTTATGACCTCACTTTAACAACAGCAAAAGATGCTGAACGAAGACGTTCTTCCCAAGTGATGAAATCAGGACGTCTTGCCCTGTGGAGAGAATCTCAAGTCTTTGAAAACATATTCTTTCCTAGCCTTAGGTCAATGAAGAACCCAAGTGTACCCAAAATAGACCATGGTCTCGCCTCAGCACAAATGCTTCCATTTAGTTTTGGGCTCATTGGCAAATGTGCATCCAGAAAGAATGGGAATTAGATCTTGCTGATGGCAGACACTTTGCCAATGTTTTCCTAGCAAGGCAGATGGGGTACACATTCTACCCAGGAGTGCCCATCAGGTCAAATCATAATGGCAGTCATTATGCTGCTAATACACACATAGCATTCTCTGCAGCCACTGGTGGGCTGAGTTTCCTATGCCAATGTATCTATAGGACACAGTCTGCCTAAACACTGCTGAGTGTTTCACGGCAAAAAATATACGAAAGTGCATATTGTGCTGTTAAGGAGCAAGACTTTGCTCACGCAACCATGACGTCACTGAACGTGGCTTACAGTTCAAGCAGGTTTTGACTCTGTGTCTGGGTCAGCTTGTCCTCGCCACACATCCTGCCTGCGGCTGGGGAGGAGACACTGCTTACAGATGCATGCACATTACTGTGATCTCGTAGAACTCAGGGTTCTGAAGCTTTCAGAATGACTCCAGCTTGCAGGATCCCAAAGCACAAAGCTCTGCCTTCCCTGCCCATGCCCAAGAGCTTGGAAACTCATGTTTCAGGGTCACGGTGAGGCTGGAATCTCACAAGCAACGAGCAGCTCAGGATGGCTGGCAGCTGCCTGGGCTCAGCAGGCATCTTGTGTGGAGTGTTCACCTTGCAAACACAGCTTAGGAGAAGATGGCTGGGAGCTGGAGAAACCTGATGTCTAGGATAGTCTTGTCTTTACTGCCATTCTCTTGTCTGCTGGGAAAATCATGAATATTTTAAATTAATTTCTCAGTTAATACATAGCCCTCCCTATCAATACTTCTTGCAGGCACTAGTCAGGGACGGTTCTCTTCAGCATCTACATGGCCACTTACAACCATTTGTTACTCCAGTTCTGGGGAATCCAATGCCCTCTTCTGGCCTCTATGGGTACTGCACACACACAGGCACACACGCGTACACATAAAATAAAATAATAAACGTTTAAAAAGTATATTGGTCACATTTGTGTGAGTTGACTTCTGGGACCTGCTCTGAGACCTGTGCCGTCCCCTCTGCCATTGTCACACAGTGTTCATTACTGTGGTTATGCAAAGTACAGCTCCTTCCTGTGCCAGGCACAAGATTCCTCCCTCTTGACTATGACTCAGCATCCAAGGAATCAGCTACCTGTAAGAGTCACAAATTGTGTCATCCAGAGGTTTCAAAACAGGAGACCTGGGCCCTACAGGCAAAGGATGTTGATATGTGTTTCAAAGGTCCACACACATTCCTGAACTTTCTGATCTAATTTTCTTGTCTTACCAGGCTGATGGGGGAAAATATAAGGATACAAGCAGAGACTGCAAGAGAGAAGCCCTGTGACCACAATGTCTAGAAAACTACTCAAGGCACACCTACTGCCAAGAAAGGCTTTCTAAGGCCACACCTTGATCAAGGTCAAGAGCTAGTGTATTCATACTTTTAACTTGTTGTACTGTAAGGAAAACCTATAGTAGTGAGAGAACCCAAGGAGACTGCTGGCCAGAATTGGTTTGTACAACTTCATTCTACATTTTCCCAAAATCTCAACAGTAGATAAAAACATCACGGCATCCTCACGGCGACTGGTGATGTGTGGCTATGGGATGCCTCATATGCTACCTGTAACCCGGAGTCTCTATCTTCCATTTCAGGCAAACCCAGTGAGAGGCAGGATGACCTCTGTGCTAGAGAAACCCTTGAGTCTGCTGCAGTTTTCCTTTTCCTTGATCCTGCTTGAAACGAAATAACCACCATCTTGCCATTGGATAGCAGGTTGCTTTGGGCATGCCCGTTAGTGGTAACATCTGGGCAGAAGCTCCCGGGGCACTGTTTACCACTAGGGACACTGGCGGCCAAAATGCTAGAGAAATGGAGTCCATGTTTTCCCAACAGTGCTGTGTTGGTGACATGGCTGAGGTGAGCCTTAGGGGGTTCCCACATGATCTATAAGGATCCTTGCCTCACAGGCCACCAACATACATCCCTGTTTTCTGTTACTTTTGTGGCCCTGTGGATACTCTTTGGCAACTGTGCAGTGCTTAGGGAAAAGACCACGGTGTTCCAATTTGAAATTGTCACTTTAGTGGAAGAAATTAATCTTTGGGTATTGCCCCGTCTGATTCGGGGGGGGGGGAACTGAGATGATCAGCTTCTCATATCAAGTACTAGAGCTCAAATATTATTCTCTGTTTAAAAAAATATTTTGTTTCTATATATGTGTGTGAGTGTATGTGTATGCATGTGAGTGCATGTGTGTGAGCATGTATGTATATATATATGTGTTTATGGATAAATGGGTGTGTGTATTGAATGCACATGTATGCTCATGTATCATCTTAAGTGTGGAAGTCAGAGGACAACCTGAAGGAGTAGGTTCTTTCCTTGAGAAGTCAGAGATTTAGCTCAGGTGGCCTGGCTTGGTAGCAGGTTCCTTTACCCACCAAGACTCTTTGTGGGTCCCAAGCACCACTGTTATATAAGCTCTATAGATTAAAAAGAGAAAGTGAAAGAAGTATTTGAGTATTTCATTTTACTTTTATCAAAGAGCCGGAATTCCTAGGAACACCGGAATTAATGTGAAATTGTGTGAACCTTGTCTTCAGAGATTTACAGCTGCACAAATGTTTGTGACAGGCTATTTCCTCCCCAAAAGAAAATGTTGAAGTGCTAATCTTCAATGCCCAGAAATTATGGTTTTGTGGGAAATGAGATGCGTTCATCACAGTGGGCCCTAACCCAGCACAACCGTGTCTTTACATAAAGAGAAAACCTGGCCATGGAGAACCACAGATGGGGAGGAAGTCCATTAGAACGAGGCTGCCCCAAGCCAGGGAGTGCTGAGGAGCTGGGGAAAAAGTCCAGCAAGCTCTTTCCTCCCGGGCCACGGACCTCAGGTCTTCAGACTGTGAGATGTCATGTTTCTGACTGTGATATTTGTTACCTCACTCCAGTGAACTAATACAGCCCCCTTTATCTAGCATTTGGGGACAATCGTTATTGAAGTTTGCTCAAAGCCGATGAGACAAAAACTGCTTCAAAAAGCAGCTGGCTCATAAAACATTCTAATCCTGGAAAATTCAAAGATTCCAGTCCTGTGGCCCACCCCCCACTACAGAGAATGTCGTTTTTGTAAATAAATTCCATGCTTGCAGTGACACAGAAGCCCTGGTTTATCTCCAGTGTCACGAATGCTAGACTAGCTAGCACACATCCAAAGAAAGGGGGTGTGTGTACCAATATTTCAACTTCGCTGGCGCTTGTGTGCCAGAACGGGGATAAATCAGGAGCTGCAGAACGTTTCTCCCTGTGCAGCCACCTCGGCAGACACGGTGTGGAAGCTGAGAATTCTTATCTTGGAAGGTTCTCTGCTTCAGCACCGATGGCTGAGTTTTACGTTTCTTGTGCTCCTGATACACCCAATAGTCGTAAATCACGTCTAAACAGTTCTATTAAGTTTAATGAGCTTTTCTTGTGATGTCCAGCCAAAGGGGGAAAAATACCAAGATACACTTAAAAACATAGAAAAGCTTAAGGGGAAAAAATGTCTTCTAAGAACTATTAAAACTATTGGTCACCATGGTGACCCTGTCCTTGTGCAGTCCCTGGGCTTGAGCAACACAAGAGACTCTTTCAAAGAGCTTTTCAGTGGAAAATCGTTTCAAACTTAACAAAAAAAAAGCCATAAGAAAACCCCAAAGTGCTCGCAAACCCTGCCCTTGGAGTTGTCCATCAACCTTTGCCCTGTTTGGCTGAGCTTTTGGTTCTTTCTAGCCATAGGCTTTGTCCATCACTTTCTGCTTGATAATCAGTTTGCTAAGCATTTACTGTGTGTCTTCAGGAGTAGAGAGGGCACGGATTGTGATGTAACTCTGTCAGCACGAGCAGAGACAGACAGGAAGATCCTTTTTACTTGAGTCCCGGAACACAGCAGCTCCTGGCTTCTGGCTTGTTAAACATCTCCTGGAAATGGTGGGGTGCGTTCTTCCCGGAGTCTCTCACTTTCGTTCGTGACTGCATTGTTTGTGGCCCCTTTCCATTTCATGGAAGAAGCCCATCACGCCCAGAGCTAAATGGGCACAAAGTTGACAGATCATTGCTCATCTTTCTGAGATTTTCTGCTGTTGGGAGTTGTGTCCTCCTTGGTGGACACAGCTAGCGCATTTTCAGCGTTTTAGTGTTGCTCACTATTGCCCCCTCAGTCCCCAGAGTGGTGACAGGCACTGTTTGTAGTAGTCTAGACTAAGCCCATACAGAGAAAGAAGAGTATGTCCATCTTAACTTCATTTGCCAATGGCACAGTGCTCTTTGTTTCAGGGAGGGCACGTGGTACGAGGCTGCACTATGTGCCCATAGGCCCCACGCTGTAGTTAGAAATGAAGCACCCTCAACAATAGCTCACTGATGGGACCTTGAGACTTCTATGCTTACATCAGAAGAAGCAGGACCATTCAGGGCCCTTTGCTTTCCTCATGTGAGGGCTGGGGTAGATTTACTTGAACCACAGCCTCCCTCACCCTCCAGAATTCCAGCTCAGGGTGTTAAATTACCCTGTTCCTCCCCCACCCCCCAGTAAGATAGCAACACATGACCGAAGGGTAGCGTTGTAGATGCCAGTTATAAGCACGAAGTCTATCGGTGACTCTCAACCTTCTGAAGGCTGTGACCCTATAATAAGTTCCCCATGCTGTGGTGACCCTATAATAAGTTCCCCATGCTGTGGTGACCCCCAACCATAAAATTATTTTGTTGTTACTTCATAACTGTATTTTTGCTACTGTTATGAATTATAATGCAAATATCTGACATGTGGGGTCGCGGCCCACAGGTTGAGAAGCGCTGCTCCAGACTGGGGCTCACTGTGAAGCTGGTTGCTCTAAATTATCCCCATGGTACCTCACAAACTGGCAAAGTTAAGGAAAGAACAGCAAGAAATGAACAGCAAGCTTCAGAATTCAAGTGCATAGTTCGAACCTACCCAAAAGCAGAGCCTCTGGCTTCTGCACAGGAAGCTTCTCTGCAAGCACAGGAGGCCTGCGCTTTATTCCCCAGATGCAGAACATTAACCCAAATTTTCCACCTACAAAAACTTCTCTACTTCCTTCCTGGCAGAAGGAGGTTAAGTAATTACACTTAAAAATATTCTGTGTTGAGCCGGGCGGTGGTGGCGCACGCCTTTAATCCCAGCACTCAGGTGGCAGAGGCAGGCGGATCTCTGTGAGTTTGAGGCCAGCCTGGTCTACAAGAGCTAGTTCCAGGACAGGCTCCAAAAGCTACAGAGAAACCATGTCTTGAAAAAACAAACAAAGCAAAACAAAATAAAAAATATTCTATGTTAGGGATGAGAGCCAGTGTCTTATGCGAACTAGACAGGCGCTCTGTGGAGGAGCCGCATGTGCCCCACTGGAGTAGATCAACTGTGTCCTGAGATGAAGTGTCCCTTTCTGGCTGACTCCTCCTGCCTGAACCGCATCACAAAAGCCAAGTCAAGAGGAAATCTTATGGGGCAAAACCCCCATAGCATCTCCCAATTGCCCCTGTGGACTCAGGCCTGGCTAGCATCCGCAGAGAAGGGCACACTGAGCGGGGAGGGCCCTGGGCCATAACAAGAAGCGAAGTCGGAACTTTCCTTTGACTGTAGGTGGAGGTAGCTAAAAGACAGGGGAGAGCCAAGAATCACAGAATGAGCAATGAGCCAGGGGCGAGAAGAGGCGGTGGGCCTGGCAGCCACAGCGTTCTGTTGCTCTGAGTCACTTAAGCACAAAGAACAATGCAGCTTGCAGGTGGTTAGTGATAGCTCTGGGCAGCCTCTCTTGCTTTTTTAGAGAGATACCAATCTTAATTATTATTGGTTAAGATGAAAAACAACTGCCCCGGAGTTAGGAAAATCAAATGGGCCCTGTTCTTGGTTTCCATCACACAAAGGGGAGTCTGTTCTGCAAAACCCAGTTGGGCTTGGCCTGCTCGGGGACCACTGACACCCAGCTCCTTCCCAGAAGGACAGCTAACTCGTGCTGCGGAACCTAGGTGCTACAGGCGCTGGCAAACCCAGCTATGGCGGCTTTTGTGTAATACGCTTTTGATAAATGTTTCATAAAGTGACTGTTCAGAAAACAATTGCGTTTTCCCGTGGGAGGGAAGTAAAATTGATGATTGTGGTAGCACCAAGCACTTCATGTCACACAAGAACAGCTTGTCCTTGGGGCACAGATTACAAGTATGAGTCTTTGCAGTCTCTGGCATGAATATGGCAGAGTGTTAGGAAACCAGCACGGATTCTGATGCATAGAGAATACGGAAGGCTTGCAAGAGCACGCATTATGCACATGGAAACTCCTCAGACACACTTGGCGATTCTTGCCCTTAGAGTCATGATATAGATGTTCATAAGTGTACTTACAGGGGACAGTGGGAGGAGACATGTCTTAGCAAAGCTCCAGTGGGAGCTGGAGCTACAGCTCTGCCTGGAGTTCTTGCCTCAACTGTACTAAAAAAAGGAAAAAAAAACTCAAGTGCACTTGAGGTCCCCAGCTTGAGGCCCAGTGTCTGATGTACCCCTAATGGTCTGTATCCACAGAGATACCTGATTTAGGGTCAATCCCTTTTAAAAGAGGGCTTTAGACATTAGGAAGAGACATTGAATTTCACTAAGAACAGATGTGGCAAGTCAAATGATATTTTACTCTTGTTTTGGTGACGGGCATTAATATATTTTTAACGCTAAAAGTAATCTTGATTTAAAACTCATAATCATGGGATACTGTTCTTTTAATCTGATGCTGGTTCTTACTTGCTAATGTTTTATGTAGATTGTTTTTGGTGTCAAAATCAGTACAGCTGGTAGGTAGGTTTTTGAAGTTTGGGATATCTTTTTGGGTATAGTTTTTAATCAATGTATTTCTTGTTCCAAGACAACACATTTGAGAGATTTCTTCTGTGTGCCGAGGAACAGTTTGCAGGCACTCTGGGCTTAGCCTTTCCACAGGAGCATGACTCCCACTTGCACCACATCTGGCTCGTGGTTTCAGAGGGTGCCCATCCTAACTCTACTTCACCTCCCTCTCTTTTCCAGACAATTTAGCTGCGTGGGGTTATAGACAGCCAGCTTGTCTTCCCCAAGTTTTTGTCATTCACTCAATTTCCCCAAATGTGTTTCCTATTTCCCCTTTGTATGTTATATGCTTGCATCCGCCTTCACCCACGTACTTCGCTGCAGGATAGCTGACGGCTTACAAGGTGGCCTCTAACGAACCACTTTATCTTTCTCATGTTGACCATTCCCCCTCCTGCTTTGCTGAGTGCTTGTGAATTTTGCTGATGAGCTGGGTTGAATATAGACGGTATCCCCCTTCCAGCTGTTCCTGTAAGTACTGAGTTGATAGTACACGCCAGCTCGGTTCTACCCCTATTTTCCTCAGATCTCACGGCATGGGCATTCGCATGATTCTCTCTCTGCTGAAAGTCTAGCCATGAACGTTTCAGTGTCTTCATGTTACAGAGGCTGCAGGAGCCGCTTGTTCTTTCTCTCTGCATATGTGCATTCTGGCTCTTTAAGTGTGTCACGCGGTTGACCACTGAATTCCCTATTCTCAAAAATTATACTTTTCCTTTCATGTGTCCCACTTTTGCTGAGATGAACCTTCGGATCATTTTAATAATTAGAATAATAAGTGTAAAGTAGAGCTTTTTAAGTTTTAAATCATGTAGAAGCAGCCAGTGATGCTATCTAGCCAGCAAAAGAATGGCTTTACTTTAAAGTTATTACTTTAACTCTAGTAACTAACTCTGTCACATTTACCCTCGTTTAAAGAGATTTAAATCTATTTTTTAAACCCTGGCTTATGAGTTCCTTTTTAGATATATGGATGGTCCCTGACTTATGATAATTGAAAGTACAATATTTCAGTGTTAAGGTGATGGCTCAGAGTTCAAAGAATAAAAGGTAGCACTACCCTTGCAAAGGGCTCAGGTTCATCTCTCAGCACCAGAATTTGGTGGCTCACAAGTGCCTGTAAGTTACAGTCCCACAGGATCTGACTGTCAAAGCCCTTTTCTGGTCTCCATGTGCACCAGTGCACATAAACTCATGCAAGCACACACATACACATAAAAATCAATGATAAATAGATGGTAGTAGAATGATAGATAGATGGATAGATAGATGGATGGATAGATAGATAGATAGATAGATAGATAGATAGATAGATAGATAGATAGATCTTTTCAGAAATAATGGTGCTTTCTTTAGAGGCCATACAGCGTAGCAGACCCTAACTAGTCCCACTGAGACTTGGTCCTGTGCCATACTGCATTGCCAATTCTGCTGCTCAGCAGTCCTGGTGGATCAAATGCCTCTCTGTGCATCATATTTCAAGTCATGGTGGGTATTTTGGGATGGATCACCATTGTCAGTGGAGAAACATCTGTATAGACCCAAATCCTTATCTTTTCTCTGTCTTACATATAGCTCTTCTTTTCAGATTTCTCTGTACATTATTATTCCTAAAATAAAATTTAACTTTTTTTTTAAAAAATAGTTACTTTTGCTGAGTTTTCTCAGACCCTCACTCTTTGCTCATTTTCTTGAAAATCTATTCTTTTTCTTCTCTTCACTGTGTATAGAAATGCATTTCTCCATGTCTGTGGATATAGAGAAACTCCTTTCTTCTTTTGTGTCAACTTAGTCTTCTTTTTTTTCAAGACAGAGTTTCTCTGGGTAGTCCTGGCTGTCCTGGAACTCACCCTGTAGATCAGGCTGGCCTTGAACTCACTAAGATTCACCTGTCTCTGTCTCCCAAGAGCTGGGATTAAAGGCATGAGCCACCATGTACTCCACTTTCAAATAAGGATTTTCTTCACTGAGTTATTTTTCATGAGAGAATGCCTTGATTGCAATAGCCACTCTTTTGTGGCAATTGCTTTTAGATGTATGCTCCTTTGCCCTCGCCTTTGATTGGCAGCTCCGGATGTGCTAATCTGGAGCCCCATGCATGCTCTTGCATATGGCAACATCCAGATGCACATCTTTTCCCTCCCTATTCTAATCCTCAGTGCACTCAGCAGCAGGCTGTTTAGCACTGCCCATCACATATTGTGTGAGCAGACATCCCTCATCTCTGTGAGATGCACTTTCCATTTCTGCTTCTCGGTCTCTTTATTGATTACAATTGGAATGGGGAATGATGGGGCAGATAGATATCCATGGCACCACTGGAAACTTGAAGTCTTGCCATACATTTTAAATAACTTAAGTAATTCTGGCCAGGGCATATCTTCCCACTAATGTTATTCTCAGAAGGGTTTTATACCAATCTATCTCATGATTTCAAATCAACTTTAGAATATAAAAATTGCTGTGTAGAAAGTCAAAAAAAATAATTTGCATCATCTTACCGCAGTAGCATGGTACCCTGGAATGCCAACGAGAGGACTCTCCTCTGTTCTTGACTCCACTGTCCTCCTCCACTGGTTTTCTAGGCTAGAGAGTTCTAGGCTGTCAGACAAACCATCAATCTTTACCAGAAGTTCATCCAATAGGCTTGAAAATTCATCCAGGTAATAATTCTTAGGGGAAGAAAACGAGATTGGTAAAGGCACATAAGAACACAAAATTTTTCTTTTGCCCTCATTATATGAATTATTTAGTGATGCCAACTTTAGACAGTTTTCCCTGTTGTAAGATATTCCGGACCCAGAAGTTAGAAGATTTGGGTGCTGGGCTGGCTTCTTTCTGTCTGCCTCGGTTCCTTCATGTATGGTTTGTGCACGCACTGCTTCATTCATAAGTGTTACAGCTAATGACGCTTTGACAAAGGGCCACTGAATGGATCTAAAGCCATAATGGGCACATGACGAACAGTAAGCCCTATCCAAACACGCAGTGCCATGACTGCTTCTCGCGGGCTTCGGGGCCGCTCCGAATGTGATATAAACAGCAGTGGCGGATGACGGCTGAGAAGTCACTGTGAAAATACCTAGGTTGGACTTGTTTGCATTAGTGTCTGGAGTGCCCAACCCGAAGTGTCAAGGCCTCCATGGTTTGGGTAGAAGTTTGGGTCTGATAGCCGGCGCCAAAAGCAAGTGAGTAATTCAAGGAAAACCTGGAGACTCTACGTTTTCAACTGTACAGGGTGATCATGAGGATGCAGTGAGCAGCGGTGGAGTCCGCGAACCCCGCGAGCTCTTTAGTATTTCAAGGGGAGAGGCTATGAGATCCACTAGCGTTGAGAACTAATTGTGAGCCTTTGCAGTCATAACTGGTACAGATCCACAGTGGTGCTCTCCTAGTGGAAGGCAAGTCTGCACGGTGGTGTCATCAACCTGAGTGTGTCGCTGCTTCCTGCTCCAAGGTTGCATAGCTTACCTGGTCCGTAGCCACCTCAGTCTCATCCAGAGTTGTTTCCAGCCCCAGAATGGTGAGGACTTTATGCCATGCATAAACGGCAACATTTGTAAGCGTCACATGAGATTTTCTTTGAGAAGACTTTCTTTTTTGGAAAAAAGTCAGGAGGGAAGCCCTTAGCTGGAAGAGAGAGAGAGAGAGAGAATTCTGTGTCACCAAGCTATGGAACGACTGTTAACGTGATAAACTGTGAAGTGGACATGACATCCACTCCTGCTGCTGAAGGACTTTTCAGGAAGCTTGGCAGTGAAAGCGTATCTTACTGTGAAACACACTGCTATTGTCTCACGGCGGTGTTTCTGTGTAGGGCACACCACCTCAGCTGGAGCATGGGCTGGTGTCTGGGAGATGAGAGGGAACCAGAGACCCAGCAGGCTGTCGCGTTCTTGTGTGTGCTAATAAGATGAGTCAACACTGTGCCCCAGATATGAGTCCCTAGGCTATTTATTTCCTCACTGCCGACTGAGACGTGTTAGTTCACATCCCATTTATTTTGGAAAATAGCTCAAACAAGCAAAATTTTAGCCATTTAGAGCTTGTCTGCTTTGGACGCCTCCGAGAACCTCACGTGGTGCTGTCCGTTGAAATGGAGAAGCTGTGCTGACAGGCCCCAGGAGCTAAAGTTTGCTAACTGGCTGACCCAGAGCCTCCTTCCCCCTACTGCTGCGGAGCCACACCCTCGGAGCACATCAGTACCCCTCTCTAAGACTCCCTTCCCCCCCTTTCTTCTGGATTTCCATCACCTGACTCCGCTATAGCCTGCATGTGTGTGTGGCGGGGGAGGGTTTCTACAGTTGAGGGGTTTCTTCTATGTGGAAACATGTCAAAACATCTCTTAAAAATGTCTCTGTGTGTCACTGTCTCTCATGGCTACCACTTTGCCCTTGATCATCCCCTCAACCCCCGGCAGGACTGTGTGAGGACACCAAGAGCCGGGAGCGCAGACAGCTGGCAGATGGACACAGCTTGCCTGCATGTCTGAGGGCTGGCTTCAAACCACAGAAGGCAGGATAAACAACAAAAGAAGCTGGTGTGATTACAGGTGTTTAATCCCAGCACTCAGGAGGCAGAGGCAGGCAGATCTCTGAGTTCAAGGGCAGCCTGGTCTACAGAATGAGTTCCAGGACAGCCAGGGCTACACAGAGAAACCCTGTCTTGAAAAATCTAACCAAACCAAAACAAAATTGGACCTTCTGATGCGCGGTTTTAATTCTAATGCTTGGAAACAAGACACAGGTGAGTTCCTAGGTTTTACTGGTAAGCCAGTATAGCTTACCTGGTGAGTTCCTAGGTTTTACTGGTAAGCCAGTATAGCTTACCTGGTGAGTTCCGGGACAACGGGAGGCTTTATCTTAAGGGGAAGGGAAGCAGTTTCTGAGGAATGACACTGAGAGTTGTCCTCTGGCTTCCAAATGCAAACATGTGCATGCGTGCACGCGCACGTACACACACACACACACACACACACACACACACACACACACACACACACACACACACTTTGTACTTCTCATCCCCTAGACTTAAAACGGATGGCTGGAAAGAGAGTTGGGTGAGTGGGCCAGTGAGTGTAGTTGTGGGTAACCAGATGGGGGTGGCTAAGTCACGACAAATAGCTGGCTGGGAGGGTAAGTGGTCAGGATGGAGGAAGGAGGCAAGCATGCATGGATGAATGGGAAGGAGTGAGCAGGGAATGTGGACCATTGAAAGGAGCTAATAGCGCCAGCCCGCGGACTGTCAGGGTGTCAGCATAATGTAGCCACTTCTAGTCAATCCACCAACGAGAGCATCGGCAGAACTTCACGAAACAGAGTTTGAGGTCATTGAGAAAGCATTGACCAAGTCCTTTCATTTGTATTGAGCATCACCATGTGCCAGGAACCACCCTGGGACAGTAGAGCTCTTGGTCTACTGCTTTGAATGTGGCTAGAATTCAAAGGGAGACAGAAAGGGCTATCTAGGACCATGACTCAGTGAAGCCGGCTCAGAGTTTAAGGGCAGAGCAGCTGTAAAAGTGCCCTCTTCACAGAGGAGGGATTCAGGAGAGGCAGCCTGAGATCAAGTTGAAGGTGAGACGAGACGTGAGTCACCAAGTGGGAGGCCAGGAAGGCCGTGTCCTGAGCTGTGGTCTTGCTGGACTGTTCTCAGTGAAGGAAGAATCAAGCTGATTGTGCCCCCCGCCCCGTCTCAGGGCAGTTCAGGTAGATCCTGGGAGCAGGCTCTGTTCCCATGAGATCTGGCCAGCGCAGTCTGGACTTGTCTGTCTATATGGACAGAGATCACTTTTTTCATCTGATAGCAGATGAAACCTTCACACATTTTGCCTTTAAAGTCTAGGCTGCACTGAGGTATCCACGTACCATTCCGAAACACAGAGCTGCCACAAGCAGAAACAGGGCCCCGCAGTAACAAGCCACGGCTTGACGCCCAGACTCCAAGCGATTGTGCAGCGAGTCCTTTTGGTTTCTTCCCAGAAACTGAAGCAGCAGCTCAGGAAATGCATCTGTAGAGGTGCCGGGTGATGGCATCCCGGTGAAGAGCAGAAACCGGCACAAGTGGGAATAGGCAGCCATTGACAGGGCCACTAACAGCTGCAGGGAGGAAACCCCAGGATGTTGACTCATCAACTGTCTTTGGGGAAGAGGGCTATTTGGGGACTTCTCAATTATTCTAGGTTGCTAAAAGCTGGGAGAAGAGGATTTTGTGTGCAGCCCAAGCCTTTTAGTTTGGCTTAGGATCTTATCCCAAAGAGGCCAACCTCCATCAGAGTTGCCCCTCCCGGCTCTCTTTCTGTGTTTCAACCTGTATCTACACCTTCCGAGCCACCTCCTAGTTCTGAAAAGAGGCCTGTGCTTTCTTCTCTGCTGTCAAAGTTCTTCTAGCCCATGTTGCCATCCTCCTTCCACTGAAGCTTGGGAGACTGAAAGGCAGGTCACAGTTCACATATGCACCATGAGGGCCTGTGATGGATGATCAACTGTAAAGAGGGTCATCACACTTTTAGGCCACCTTGGCTATCAGTGACCTGCCCCTTCAGTCTTTGGCTATGAGCATCTTGCCTATATATGAGACCTCTACTATATAAGAGCCACTATAAAGGTCTCTTGTCTATATGTGTCTAGCACCCAGCATGGGCTATGTAAAGACAATGGCTTCAGAAGAATCAGAAAAAGCTACTTAGAGCCAAACTGGTTCTGGTTAAGCTTATGGTTTGGCTAATAGAGACAGGGACTTGGCTTGGGGTCTTAGCTGTAGTGTTGGCAGCCCAGTTTGCCTCACGCTGTCTGCTAAAGCCAACCCCAGGGCTGACACACTTTCTCAGGTGTGATGTCTGGATGACAGGCAGCCATCGTGCTGTCTGTCTCGGGAATCACTGCCCTCTATTTGTTTCCCTGGCCCTGAATTTAGAATTCCTCACCTCTCGCCTGGTACTCATTGAATATTCTGAACTCTGAAGTGGTTTGGCACACACCTCTGTGGGACTGAGGAGGAAGAAAGCATAGTCTAGGCTGAGCATGGTGGGACATGCCCGCCATCTCAGTGCTCTGAGGTGGAGGCAGGAGCATCAGGAATTCAAGGTTATCATTGGCTACATAGTGGGTTTATGCCCAGGCTGCGTTACATAAGACCTTGTCTTGAAACAGAATGAAAAAGGGATGGCAACCTTGCCCAGTGGGTAGAGGGAGTTGCAGTGCCATTGAAAATATCATAAATGACATTGTTCATTATATCTTGGGCTAATCTTAACATAAAAGCACTTTTATATAGTGCTAAATGGTGTAAATAACAGTTTACTCCTAGGTAGGGATCACATAGATCCATATAATTTGTAAGGCAAGCAACCTTCTTTGGCATCAGCCATGTGTTTCCTGGCAGGTTTATTCACTAGCCTCTGGTGACATCTGTGAGTTGGGTAGGGGTAGCCTGTGTTGAAATGTAGCTGTCTTAGACTCGGAGGTATACTCTTTCTGCTCTCATTTGTTGACCTTCTCCTCCAAACACGGGTCCAGTAAGGAGACTCTTGCTTGGGTCCTTGTGGGTCTTTGTGAGTCCTGGGACCTGAGAGCCAGAACATCCTCACAGTAGCCACCTGGACAAGTGGTTCTCTCAGATTTGATAGCAATGCTGTCTGTGGCAGAGGTGCGAACATGTGCTGCACTAGGCCTATGGGGCTGGAGTGAGCTCTTCCCATCTGGTACCTGCTCAGGACCAGAAAACAGGAACATCATTAGGACCTAAGCTATACTCTGGGCCTTGTTTGGGCCTTCACTCTCCAGTTAGAACTTTTGGCCTATCCCTGGATGGAGACTTGCCCTGTTCAGGCATTGCTGAGCATTCATGCAAAGGGTTGAGCCCCATATACCCATCGCTCTTTCGTCCTGATTGGGGTTTCCTTCTGTGTTCTACTGATGCTATGTGTTTCCTTATGTGAGACCAATAATGCAAAGTGGATTCTAGCGTGTGAGTGGAAAAGTCTCTGTGTGCAGGACTTGGGTGACAAGTGCATGTAGAAGCAGCATGTGGCTGTAAAAGCACCTGAAAGTTACAGTCCCAAGGCAAGTGTCATCCCCTCTCTCAGCGCCTTGTTCCCTCATCTGAGAAAACCACATTTCCTGCCCATGGCCCATTGTGCTCGTTAAGCGTGTTCACACACAAGAGGCCCTCCACAGCACTCCTGACACCTAGAGAGAGAGATCTGTCGGTGATAATAACCACAGGAAATAACCATAATAACGCTGTGGGAAAGTGTAACACAAAGCCATTGTTTAATAAATCTTGACTATTGCTGTCACAAATGCAACTTATAATACTGATACCCCTTATCTAAACCCCACCGTAATGGATCAGGTGGCTAGAATTCTAGATAGTGTGCCACCCTGTGAGGAGTTTGCTATTCTCTGACTAGGGTGAACCAATGTGCTGGCTGACTAAGGAAATCGCTGGAGAAGGGGAGAGAATTCTTACGGCGGGTGCCAGGGCTCTGGAGAGAGATGAACGCGTCACTGCGGAGAAGGCTGTCCAGGTGCTTAGGAGGCTGAAGAGGTGAGCACATTTCAACATCCAGAGGAACAGCAGGCTTCCCCGGAGCCATCTTACCCTCTAAGGGAAGAACACAGCAGGTCAGTGTGTCCTGCCAAGGACAAGAAGGAGGTGTAGACACAGGCACACACTTGTGAGCTGTGCTGAAACACAAGTCCATTTAAGGAGTTGTTTAGACCACAGGTCTCCCAGGGACACCAGGTCTCCCAGGGACGCCAAGCGTCAGTGTTTGCAGAGGAGCACAAGTCAGAAGCAGGAGTCAGGACACACGGTAAGGCAGCTTCAGGAAGCCAGGCTGGTAGAGACAGCGGAGCCCGTCTGGCTGTTTTCCCCTCTGAGCCTCAGTACACTGTGCTCAGTAAGGAAGTGGCTGTCGCAGCAGTGACAGGGTGTGCGTCCCTCATCATGCGACATTTTACCAATGCTTGCCTTGAAGATATTGAAAACTGAATCCCGTGATAACTAGGATGGTCCCCACATTATAGCTTTGAAGTCTATGGCTCAAACAAACACAGTGATGGGACAAAAGACACACACCAGGGTGGACCCAGGGGCATACTCAGAGTTCAGATGCAACACAGGTACCCATAACCCCTGGGTCACTCAAAAGCTGTGCACCTGCTTAAAGCTCGCTGGGAAAGGCCTTTCGGCACATGGTCTCATCTCTCTCCCCAAGAGAAAGAAATGGATGCCACATGCTAGAACTCCATGTGAGCAAAGGATCAAGGTTTTCAGGTTGTTTGGGAAATGACCAACAGCCACCTGTGACAACAGAGGCCCAGGGAAGTTGTGAGGGGCTGGCACACCGGTGGCCCCTCCAAATCAGCAGGACACAGCTGTGCTGGGGAAAAACAGGGACGACTGACACCCACAGCCAGTACTGGCTAGGAGAGCTGCAATGTGGGGCGTGGGCAGAACTGCACATTTTCTGGTAGCTGCAGTTTAACAGGTGGACATGAACGCAGAGACTGACTTTGCATTTTACTTAGACCGACACATGCACAATAATATGTGCATCCTGCACAAATGGAGACGTTTGCACGTTAAATTTATAAAATTCAGTAAGTACATCTCAATTTGAGCCGACCACACTTCATTCTCTATGCTCTCAGGGGTCAGGGGCCATTACACTGGAGAGCACAGTTATGACCTCTCCATGGACCCCTTTCTTGCGTATTGAAAGGATACCAGAAAGCCTCCTTCACTTATTTCATTATCATATTTATTTATACAATGTCTATCAGGTGCCAAGAGGGATATGTATATATAGTCTTCCTCTCTCTCGTCCTCGAAAACCTCTTAAGTATTGTACCATGGTCCTACCATATTTAAAATTTGAGGAGGCTTACTCATAGGGTTAAAGAAAAGCTGAGGCTAAGGCCATAGGCTGCAGCTACAAGGCCATCTGGACCAGATAGTGACAGCGTGCTTTGAAGGCCTCCCACTCTTACATCGCAGTTCACGTCTCAGGTAACTGGCTACAGGACCGGAAGCCATTTCCACTGTGTCAGTGTGTTGCTCACCCTCTTGGGGTACAGGTGGTGCCATTTGTGGTGTGGGTGGGACACCATTACCTGTTTCACTAGATAGTATGTTTCCCGATGCATGGGTGGTTATGTGAAATATGCTTGCATGCCTGTGGTCCCTTCAAGGCTGTAAGACACGGCTGTGCTTGGGGAAAAATGGAGTTGGTTGACACTGTAACCCCCACTGGGTAGGTGAGACACAGTGTGAGCTATGGGCTACATATTTCTGCAAATTTCCTGGTAGCTGCAATTTAACATGTGATAGTAAGCCGAGAAAAATTACTTAGTGTTTTATTTAGATCAACATATGTAAAATAATATTATATTCAGAGTAAAATGGAAATATTTACATAGCAAATTTCTAAACTCCTTTCTAGTTTGTCAAGCTAAGCCCTGTGGAGAGGACAGTTAGAAGCACTCAGCAGCTTGAACTGTACCCCAGGCACTGGCTGGTGAAAATGAATAATTTTCTATTGATGGCACAGATGATGCAGGGTCAGAAGGCCAATGCGAGTGTGGGGCAGGATGAGGCTTTACCAGGTCAGCTCTTACTCAAGAGCTAAGGGAAGGCCCAGAGATTGACACCAGGCTATAAAAGAATCCCCAGGGAAGAGGGAATCATTCCAGGCAATATTCTGGCAACAGTAAACAGGACCAGAAAGATAGGCACGCTGGAGGAAAGAGGCTGTGAAAGGGGAACCCATTTGGGGGCCCAGTACTCACTGAGACTGTCCTGACAGACTCCTATTTCTCCTCACTGCACCCCAGCGAAAAGAGCATCCTACAAAGTGTCTCAGGAAAGGAACTTTGGCTAGGATGGAGTTGGAATCCAGGCTGATGCAGAGCTGTGGTTGTAGGTTAGAAGAGACAGAAAGTGAGCTGAGCCTCCCTGGTAGAAAAGGTGGAGATGAATACAGACACACGGGAGAGGTAGACCAGAAGGCCTAGCAACGATGAGACAGCGAGACCAGCAGTGGAACTGAGAGTCACCTTCTGTCTGGGGAACAGTAGCGAACAAGCTGGTAAACATCCTTTCTAGAGCCTCAGGCCTCTTGGTGTATGAGACAACCAAGTCATACTGTAACACACACATCTTGGTAGATGCTAAATGCTTGCAAGAAGGTCGTGGGGTGGCTATGACTGACCCAGATCTTCTTTAACTGCTCATATTTCTCAAAATAACTGAGGCAAAGAACAAAACAAATAGAAGGCCCTTGGAATAGCCTGAGGTGTTCATTACCTACAGCTGGGAGAACCTGGAGAGCAGCGTCCTGGTGTTCTACATGCCGGGGGATCCATGAGGTATTAGGACAACGTGTCTTAAGACTTTCTTTTTTAGGGCAGAAAGGAACAGAGCTTACTGCCTGTGTGGATAAAGAGAAGATGATTTTCCTGACCTTTGTGACTGGCATAGAAGACTCCTACAAGTTGTAGTAATTATGTTTCAAAGTGCAGAAGTGTCTGGAATCCTGATCCTGATATTTGGCACAGAAATGGCCTATAGTGCCCTCCATGCAGGGAGTCCCCGCTGGGATCAGCAATGTGCACAAAGCCTGTGCTTCACAGCACCGTGGGGGTGGTGAGCAGGAATGGGAGGAGGCAGGCTCAGTAAGGAAGTGCCAGTTGCTCTGATGTGAAGATGATGGCTATTTTGTTTATGCCTAGCCTTGGGACTCATAAGTGCCTGTGGAACTCAACACTCAGGAGTAGGAAGTATACAGCTTCAGGGTTTCTCTCATGCAAGGGCTCTCTTCTTAGCCTCGGAGGGCCGAGGACTAACTTATAAAGCCACAGGTCTAGTGACATCTGCTAAAGGAAGATAATTCTTGTCCTTCAGGAAGAAACCCAGATTGTCCTCTGCCTGGGATCCTTCAAGACACCGCCCGCAGGCTGGTGAGTCTCTGGTGCTTCCTTCCACAGCTGGGTCACTGTGGTTATAGGAAGGTCCCGACACCATCTGGGTCTCAATTTCCCTAGCTGTAGCAATTGTCTCGGGAACCCTCTATCTTTCTGCACCACAGTTTGCCCAGAGTGTAGATGGTGAGAAAGCAGAGAAAAGAAGATGGGTGGGGGTTGATATACCCTCCGGGGAGACAGAGACAACAGTGGTACCAGTTATCCAGGAAGGGAAGACTGGAGCTGTGGTGGAGGACAGCCACCATCCTTGTGCCCTCTAAGGCTCTCCCACGTGGCAGAAAAGAAAGCTGGCCCCAGGGTACATCAAAGAAGAGCCAGAGGGAAGTTATAGAGAGACGGTGGAACAGGGAACATTGAGGTTAGAGGGGAACCAGTCCCCCCTCTTTTCAGGTTGTTCTGGGAGCATCTTGTCTAGGGTATGAAGGTACTCTAGGTTACAGGCTAACCCTGGGGCACTGACAGCCCTCAAAGCAGGTAGAAAAGAGACTTAAAGAATCTGTGGGTAGGTAGAGGTGTTGGTTGTGGCTACAGCAGAACTGGGTGGGAATACAGATTCAGTTTGCATATACCCACTGTGGCATGAAGCAGTGGACTTCCAGGGAGCCCAGCTGCTTGTGATGGGATTCCCTGACCTGCAGGTCTCCTCCCAGGGGCTTATGAGACCCATCCTGCATATTCCACCTGGTCTTCTTGGTAGAGGTCCCATTCTACAGTTGGAAGCCTAGAGAATGGAGGTAGAAGGGCTTAGAGGTGATGTTTCTCTCTTTCATGACCTCAAGTCTTTTTCTGAGTCTCGGGCTTATGACTTATTGGAAATTCTGGCATCTAAGACCATGGCCAGGTGGAAGGGAAGACAGGCATGATGTCTAAGCATGTTAGTACCAGCCTCCTTACTGTAGACTATGCTCACTGACACCTGCTTCCTCATGCTGCTGCAAGTCCATTGGCATCCCTGGCTCTTGAGTTCTGCTCTACATAGCACGCACGGATGCCCAGCTAGCGGGCACATGTGAGATTCTCCAAATCCCTCAATGCTTCAAGTGCCGCCATCTGTGAGCTCACAGCATTATCCTTCAAGAGAACAAATTCATCACACTGAACCTTCTAGTCCTTGCGTGACAGATGTCACTGAGCAACATCAGTTGTGGCTTCTTTGGGGTAGCCTTGAGTCCCCTAGCATACCTGATTCCATGACACCATCAGACTTAGGTCCACAAACATCTGATGAAGTCCTTTGTGGAACTGGTCAGTGACATTCTCAGCAAGGGTAGTGAGGTGACCAGAGGCTGCATAGTAGGCCAGGGCTACCCCAACCATAGAGAGCTGCAACACAGGGGAGAAAGGTCTGTTAGTCGGCCGAGGGAGGACTCAGTTGGCATCCCTGACCCTCTGGTGACAAGTTGACCGTCAAACATTAAGTCAGTGGTTGAGAGCTAACTCGGAGGATGAAGTGGACAGGGTGAAGTGGACGCATGAGGATGTGAATGCAATATCCAGAGCCTGTGTAAAAATGCCAGTAATGTTGGCACATGCTTGGAATCCCCAGGTTGGGGAGACAGAGATGGGTGGATTCCTGGGGCTCTCCAGCTAGCTTGCCTCATCTAATTGATGATTTCCAGGCCAGTTAGAGACACTGTCTTAAAAAGAAAGATTGAAGGTATCTGAGAAATGACACCCAGGGCTGGCCTCCACATGTCTGTGTACCCAAACACACATGAACATGAATACACACACACACACATCACTACCATCACCACCATCAGACGCCAAGGGAACCTGATTTCAAATGTTATTCTGCCTCTACACTACAGTGGGGAACCACAGTGACATTGCAAATAGTATCTATAAGACTTTCTAATAAAAATATTTTTCCTTTCAGATAAAAATACTTTAGAGTCACTGTTCTACATAAAGAAGACTACATCAGAGAGGTTACCTCCAGCCAGTGTCTTGGTTTTCTCCAGTAGCTGAGGACGCCCTTGGTGGCCATTCCCCAGAGCTGGAAACAGAGGTGGGTCATGTTGAGTACTAGGAACGCCAGCTGGGAGGGGACGGAAATAAGTGAGACAAACGAAGGGTCAGCTAAGTAGTTTTTTCAAGGTCTAGACTTCTGCCCAGTTCTGTTGCCCATCTCTGCTTCCATGGACATGGTACAAGCCTCTCCCTCTCAGCAGCATTTGATAACAAACTAGCCTTCAGTAGGCACCCAGGCAGCTCAGTATCCCTTCACACCAAGTGGTCTCAGAGACCCAATTCCATGTGCAGTATTAAGATGTGCTACTGACCCTGAGGCATAGGAATAAGACACAGGGGCATCCACAGCCACTGCCAGCTCATTATGCCAGCCTGCTATTTATTCACCAGTTTTGAGGAAACTGAAACCCATCAGCAGGGGCTTTCTCCATCCTCTTTCAGAGCTATGGGTGCTGTGCCTTTGTGGGTCCACTCCAAGAAACGGTAAATGCAATCAGAGCCAAGTTGGCTTTGCATCCTAAGGGGAGGTGTGAAGCAGCGACACCTGTAGCACAAACACCAGAGGCTGCCTCTGCACTAGAGTGGGGACCACGGTGACGTGGGATGCAGCATTGATAAGACTCCCGAGAAAAGGGCTTTTCATTTCAGATAAAAACACTTCAGTGCCATTGTTCTACGTAATGGAGACTACATCAGAGAGGCTACCTCCAGCCAGTGTCCATTTCTCTGTAGTGTGCAGCCAAAAGAAAAGGCAAGAAACTGACCTGGCTTTTTTTGGTTTTATTTTTTAGGTTTTTTTTTTCCTGAGACAGAGTTTCCCTGTGTAACTTTGGAGCCTATCCTGGCACTAGCTCTGTAGACGAGGCTGGCCTCTAACTCACAAAGATCCACCTGCCTCTGCCTCCCGAATGCTGGGATTAAAGGCATGTGCCACCACCACCCAGCTCTGACCTGTTTTTTTTAAAACTCTTGATATTTTGCCCAATATGGCTTTATTTTTTTTTTCCTGCATGAATTCTGATATTTTAAGGTATCACACTAGCCTACTATTTACCTTGTTTAGTGACTATCTTTTCTTTTTTGGTGCCTAAGGCAAGAGCCTCTCCTACTCCAACCCTTCCCAGTAGTCTACACTTGTGCTGCACGCGTCTCCTCCACTCCACTCCAGGCTCAGTGGCGATCTCTAACAGTCCCTAGACTCCTTTCCCTTCCGAAGCCAAGTAGACTTGACTTCCCCAACAGCAGAACGTGGTTCCTTCAGAGAGAACAAGGAATAAGAAGATACAAAGCCAGAGGCACACCATGCAGGGCGGCTGCTGAGGCTTTTGGCTGTTCAGTGAAGCAATGTGAACCACTGATTCCTGGTGTTATGGACGTGGGGGCGGAGCAGATATCCCCCAAATTAATTTTTTGGAGTCCCAAACCCCATAATGTCTCTCTTTGGAGGCAGGCCTCAATGGAAGAAGTTAAGGCTAATTGCAGGCATGAGGTGGGGGCCCTGTTTCTATAATATTGGGGTCTATATACACATTGAGACCCAAAGCACACATACTTTCTCTTTGTTCATTGGTGCAGAGATGGAGCCTGTGTGACACAGTGAGAAGACAGCATCCCTCCACCAAGGAAGGGGTCTTCACTACAGCTCAGCATTCCCAGCACCTTCATCTTGGGTTCTAGCTGCCAGATCTTTCTTAAATAGATGTCTATTATTTAAGCCACCCAGACATTGAACAGTAAGTAGTCTTATTCACCTGACAGTGGCAGTTCCCAGTGGCTGTCTGAAATTTCAACAGCGACAAGCCCTATTAATACTGGAACTTTCTTATAAATACATAGCTAGCCACAATAAAGTTTAATTTCTAAATCTGGCGTAGTAACTGATCAGCAGCAATAACCAATAATAAAATAGATCAATCATAACAACATACTGTAATTACACCATAATATACTGTAAGGTTGGTTTTTAAAATGTAGAACATTGTTTCCTTCTGGAATATTCCACTACATATTTTCAGACCATGGTTGTTTGGTTTTTAAAATGTAGAACATTGTTTCCTTCTGGAATATTCCACTACATATTTTCAGACCATGGTTGACTGTAGACAGTTAAATGTTGGGCAGTGAGGGATGATGGCATTTTGTTATAGTAGCTGGGGTTGACTAAGACTCCACGTTGAAGCTGGGCAGTGGTGCACACCTTTAATCCCAGCACTTGGGAGGCAGAGACAGGCAGATCTCTGTGAGTTAGAGGCCAACCTGTTCTAGAAGAGCTAGTTCCAGGACAGGCTCCAAAGCTACAGAGAACAGAGAAACCCTAGCTCAAAAAAAAAAAAAAAAAAAAGACTCCATGTTGAATTTAGTACAGCAAGGCAGGTTGAATATTTGCTCTCATTTTGTATGTGGTGGTTGGTTTCCCCACTGGGGATCTTCTTTGTCTCCAGTCCCAACACTTACTCTATGATTCATACTACATGGAAGGGACATAATAATCCTGTGGGTGGGTCAATGGGAAGGCCCTAGTCTCATGGGGGTAGAAGGTATTCAGCCTGTAGAGGCATTTAGCTATGTGAAGCCCCAGTTCCCTGTGCCTACCCAGGAGGCCCAGGGCAGGTGGACTCACCTCAGAAAGCATAAGAAGGTAGCGTGGGACCGAGTCACCGTAGATGCTGATTGACTCTACCTGGGATGAGGGGACAAGACCGCCCATGGGGAGAAGTTCTGCAGCTAGGGTCACACTGGTGAAGAGTCGCGTTGGAGGGTTGTAGAGAGTGAAGTGCACAGACACGGCCCTGGTGCTGTGGTCCATCCACCTGCTGGTCCTGAGGGCAGTCAGGGCTACGTGGACTTCATGCCTGGAAATCAGCTCAGGTTCAGAGGGAGGGCAGAAAACAAGACTTAGGAGCCCAGGAAAATCCCATGGTGGCACCATACCCAATATACCCAATGAAAGCTTTCATGGGGACAGATGATCCCCAGGCTTCTGATTATTGCACAAACACTCCTCCTGGGAGCTAGGGTCCCCACCAGAAGCCCACTGCCCCTCTGTCTCTCCTCGTCCCTGCAGGCAAGATGCAATCCCAGCTAAAAGATGGTGTCCACCCTCACCTGTGCCCTGTGAGGGAGAGAAGCCCAGCCACCCTCCCCAAGGGCTTGCAAATAGTCACACCCTTCTCTTCACCACGGACTGCGTGGATAGAAAGTAACCACACTGTCCTAATTCATATTTAGTAGCAAATCATGTCCTGTTTTTTAATTCCTCTGGGCACACTACTCTGATAGCACAGACTGATTCTGTGGTGAAGGCTGTGCCATGAACTGGGCCTGGGGTATCCTGCAGAACTGGCAGGGCGCCTGACTGAAGGCTGAGCTTCAGGAAGCATGGCGTACACGTGCTGTATCTTTACACACTGGAGTACCCACTCCTCATTTGCTCCAGTGAAGCTCAAGGCAGCGTCTGTGTTCCTCTAAAAGTTAGGGGAGAAATAATCCAGGCCATGCGAGCACCCCACTTGTCACACAGTGAGCAAAGGACAAAGATTCACCTGACTCCAAGACTCCGCAGGCTCTGGCAGCCACTTTTAAAGAATGTCACATTCTGTCCTCCTCCATGTACTTGGGTCTGAACACCGGAGTCTGAGTTCTTCCACACCATTGTTCCCAAGTGGAACACTGCTGGCCCTTTCCCTGCCTGCCCAGAAGCTAAGCCTGCAGCAGAAATGCCTCAGCAAGCAACATGGGGCCCAGGAGCATCTTCCTGATGCTCACTCACCTTGTTCTTCCTAGGCTATACATGGAGATCTTCTTCATCACCCCACAGGCCTCAGGACCACTAGGAGTCACTTTTAGGTTCTCAAGGTCAAGGTCGTGACTCTGTGTAGGTGGTGCATCTTCCGTGGGCTCTGAGACTGGCCTGGGAGGCTAGAGCACAAACTGCCAATCAAGTAACCCCGATTGATCCCTGTCCCTAAGTCCATCTGCATTGTGGGGCTCCCAAGCTCCGCCACACAAAGTGCAGTAGAGGCTCTGTGGTCAGGGACCCTGCTTCTCTCGAGGACCATTCTCAAGCCTACTTGTTGATCTGAGCTTTGTCTCAAGCTAGATGGGTCAGGGCTATGCCTGCTGAAGGCTGCAGCTGAGGAACTGGCTGTGTGGGGCTGGCCAGTCTGCGGAACACTGCCTTATGCTGTCTCTGGGTATTCTTCTCCATCAGAAAATAATACAAGAATATTCTAGTTTCAGTTTTAGAAGAAAGAGCCTTCTTTTGCCTAGCATGGCAACTCTAGAAATGAAGAGAACCCTTCTGGGGAAGAGTGCAGAAGGAAAGTTGGCCCTGGCCCCTGGAACTCTCGCACTGCCTCCCAACTGTCTGAGGAGCTTAACTGATGTGCCGGCCCGGAGTCTCCCAGTGCACTTACTGCACATGCAGTACCAGAAGAAACCTTGAGCTGCTTGATCACAGCAGGGCCTAAGAGATGGCACTGCCCTCCGAGAGCTCCAGGCTGAAAGAGGGGGAGATTCAGAGTATAAGAACATTGTGAACTTCAATGGCCGCCGTACGTAATCACTGACAAGGCTGCAGAAGCACAGGTCACTGCATCTGCAGAATCAGAAGTTCACTCTCCTGAAATCCCAAGGATACAACCAGCACTCCAGAAACCAGCCTTCTACAGATGCAGCTGACACCCTCTCCTCCTCATCCTCCGGAAAAAGAAAGCATTCAAATGCCTTCCCCTTGAAGTCCCCCCCCCACCATGTGAATGACCCCAGGCATCTCCATGACATTCATGGAATACAAGAAAATGAGACGAAGGACAAAATGTTTGAGGAAGGCAGGACAAAGACCTTATATTTTTCAAAAAGGGGAGAAAGTAAACTATGAATGAGGGACAGGACAGCACAAACTCAGGAGCAGCCTTGCCCTTGTCTGGAAGCTTCCCTAATGCTGCTGCCTTAGCCATGGGTTCCTCGTCTGCTCTGGGGACGCCTGCACTCTTGCCATGCAGCAGTAAGCTGGCTTCTGTAGTCTCACCCTGAGCCTTGTTAAAGTGTCCGGGTCCGGCTTGGACTGGCAAGCGTTGACTGGGGGGTGTGAATAGCTTAGGAGGCCGACATGGGAGAAGAACACAGACTCCAGGCAAGGAGACTAACAGGTTTCTCTGCCGTGATGCCAATGAGCAGACCCTTCACTGCCTCGTAGTCTCCTTCACTGGCATATGGCTTCCGTTAGACAGAAAATAAACGCACGCCCACCTGAGTCCCCTGGGCTCCAATAGAGGGTCCTTCTGGGTGCAACCCGTCCAGCAATGTGCTCAGAGTCCAGTCCCACCAGTCGTCTGTGCTGTTCAGGTCCCCAAAGGAGTGTCTTTAATCCAAGAACAAAACATTTCTTAATCCAAGAACAAAACAAAAAGTGTGCATGAGCCCATAAGAACCATTCCAAGTGAGGGGGGAACGTGGGTCGCTTTTCTCCTGCCATTTATCCCTCCCACTCCCACTCGAGGTATTCGGTGAGAGTTGAGACAAAGCAAACTGCAGTGTGAGATACAACCCCAGAATTCACTCTGCTCCTCAGTGGCAGAGAGGAGAGAAACAATAGGAAAAAACCTCTTGTTTATTACTCGCTTGTTCGCTCAACAAACGTTACTGTGTAACTGCTAAGTATCAGGCACTCCTCAAGACACTGGGAGACAAGATCAAATTCCTGTCCTGCTGTGGGGGGAACAAACAAATTATGCACATATGCATGCATGTATATGCAGCCTATAATCAAAGAGTTTCAACTGATAATAGTTTAATTTTAGAGTGGTACAAAATTTCACCTGCCAACACTTCTGTGTTTTATTTTTTAGCACAGTATCCAATTCCATGAAACATTCAACACTTGATAATGAAGTAGGCATTGCCTTAGCTGAGGTCACCAGCTGTGGGCAGATGGAGTGTCTTGAGGACTTTTGGAAGAGATCAGCTGAGCTAAGGTCCAGGCTCCAGGGAAAGTTAGCTGAGTTAAGATCCAGGGAAGGTTAACTGAGCTACAGAGAACCGGTCACTTGAGCTAGTGTGCACCAGGTAGAAAGCCATTTGCAGGCGTCTCTTAACTCCATGTTCAGGGACATGACCTCCATCACGTGAGGAGATCCACAGCAGAAGCATCCACAAAGACAGAAGAGGCCGATGCTTCCTGCCAGAGAGCCTCGGCCCGGGTGTGGGCAGAGACTCCTTAAGGGTGGCTTTGGGATGTGACAGAAAAAAAATCAAACTGCTGTGACACCTTACAAACCATGTGGAAAAAAAGCTGGACAGTTTAATAAAAAAGAAACCAAGGGCAAGGAAAAGCCTTCAAATAATATGTTAATAGAGAGAAAGAAATACCTCCATCAGTAATTTATATATACTGTACATCTGTTCACCATTGCCAAAGCCAGGAGCCATTTATCTGACTCCTTTTAGTTACTTCTTCCTTCCTTCCTTCTTTCCTTCCTCCTCCTCTTCTTCAAAATTCTTATTTATGCACCCCTCCTGTGTGTGTGTGTGTGTGTGTGTGTGTGTGTGTGTGTGTGTGTGTGTGTGTTGGGATTTCACGAAGATTTTGAATTCAGAAGCACTTCAAATACAGATTAAATGTCCCACAATCTGCCATTAGAGTAATATTTTGTTGCTGTTGAAGACAGAAATCTAGCCTGCCATCTTCCGAGCTTTTGGAGGAGGACACTGCACCCTGGAGCCCAAGGATTGCTTGCTACAGGGGAGCCAAGAGAGCCCTCCCTGGATTCCACAGGATTCGCTTCTCCTGCCCTTGGTCCCCTCTCTCTGGAATGCTACAAATAACAGCCTCTCTGAACTTGTTGATTTTTAGGATTAGGTACTGGGGGATGGGTGAGGCAGACAGGGTCCACTTTAAACATTCCATTTTGCACCAGGGTGTAGAAATATGACCCTGCTGGTGACCAGAGCTGCAAGAGGCAGGGAGGTTTCCCTTCGTTCTGGGGAGCATAAGGCAGTTTAAGCCCACCTGGGTCAACATCTCAGCGGTTTCACCTGAGTCTATCAGGCCCAAGAGCACATAGGGAATCTTACAGCTTATTATCTCAGCTGGACTATTTCTGAATTGACTATCAAGAGGCATATGAAAAATATTGAGTGAAAAGGAAGTCAGTAAATGTGAGATAGAAGTCAATTAGCCAAATCAGTGTTCCTAGCGGTTTGATTTCTGGGTCTACAGAAAACACCCGACAGGGTCTCTTTGTTTGCTCACAGCACCCCCTCCTGGCACAGTCTATGCATCTGTTCAGTCTGAAGGAACTAAATTGTCAAAGTGAAAGGTAACTGTGGCCTTGCCAAATGGGGCGCAGAAAATTCCATGGAGCTTCCCTAGAGCTGCAGCAATAAGAGGCGGGATTACTGAGCCATGGCAAGTCCAAGGACTGGGACTTCCAGGCTGTACCTGGTTAAAGAGCAGTAAAATTATAAAAATAAAGGGAATAGCATCTGTGAGTCACCATCTAACAGGGGATCAGTGTTCCCCTGTCTTACAGAATCTGAAAATATGTCCTCAAATCAAAAGAATGAAGTGGATTTTATTACCATCCTCTCCTGCCCCCAAAGGTGACAAATATATTTATGTAAAACTGAATGAGAATCAAAGGCATTCATAAGAATGCCACAGAATGGGCATTAAAATATTCTCTACAGAAAGAGAAAAGAAACCCCTGAACTTGTCGAGTTGTTATACTCCCTGTCACTAGAAAGTAAATAATTATAATTCATATCACTAGAGTCAAAGTGCCTTGGAGAAATTTCCTGGGTTGGCAAAATCGCTGACAAAGGAATGTTCTACCAAGCGTGTCCACTCATCGCCTTGGACATCCTAATCTCAGGAGTGTCAAGACCCCAACAATATCCACACGGCAGATGCCGTGAGAGTGCGCCTCGACCTTGGACCGTCCACTTGGTTGGTGTTTACTTGTGATAGAAGTCTGTTGCATTTAAAAGTAAAAAAGCAAATGAATACTTGAGACATGGTAGAGAGCTTGACAGAACTTGGCACTTTGAAATTGGACATCACAAATCATAAATTGTGACTGTCGCCTTTGGTTAAAGAACACTAATGTTTTTCTGCAAAACAGATGGCATGACCCTCTTGTTCTGAAAATTTCTTTCACCATTGACTCCAAATAAGATGCCAAGCACCTGCCCAGAGTCTGCAAATGGAGCATTCTATTAACATGGATAATTAGACAGATTTTCCCAGACTTCATATGCAGGCTGCGAAGAAGACCTTCCTCTAAGAGCAGCCTGTATCGATAAAATGACTGGAGGAGTGGGTAGGGGGTCTGCAGGGCTCCCCATTCTGGAAGAAAGTGAAGGAAACAGTTTCTGGAAACCAGAGCTTGGAGTTCTCTTTGGGTGTGAGTTCACTGACCATGAACTAGTACAAGCCCCATCTACCTTCAGATCTGCAAGAGCCCCCTGAACTAGTGTAACCTCCCCAGATCTGCAAGAGCTCCCTGAACTGGTGCAATTCCCCCAGATCTACAAGAGCTCCCAGAACTAGTGCAACCCTCCTCAGATCTGCAAGAGCTCCCCAAACTAGTGCAACCCCCCAGATCTGCAAGAGCCCCCTGAACCTCCTACCTTGTAAATCCCTTCCTGATGGCTTGGTTGAGAGAATATTCACCCGGGCAGACTCTCCCATATGTTATAAACAAAAGCAGCAGCAGCATGAGGCTGTGTGTAGAAATGCCTCTGGGAGGAGAGATTTGAGAGTTAGCATCCTTGGGACACTCTGTGTCTACACACCTGTTTCCCTCACAGAGTGTGTTTTAGGGAGCAGGACATCTATGTCCCTGTTGGGATGTAGTAGTATAAGGCATGGGGTGAATTAAAGATTTTACTCTTTGTCTTTTTTTAAAAGAACCACTCCCCCATTTTTATTAATTCTCGGAGAACTTCACACAATGATCTTTCCTCGCCCAACTTCTCCTAGATCCACCCACCTTCCCTATCCATCCAACCCATGTCTTTAGTTTTATTTAACTCATTAAATACAATTTGTGCTGTCCTTATACTCTGGAACTACCACTGGAGCTTGGTCCACCTACCTAGGCCATACCCTTAAAAAAAAAAGAAAGAAAAAAAAAGAAAAAAGAAAAACAAAAATAAAAACTGGCTCTCTTCCCACCATATAACAATTGCCAATAGCTCCTTAGCTAGAGGTGGGATTTCAACACCTCTGTGTTAGTTTTGTTCTTTTATGTTATCAATATTCAGCTTTCTCAGGTCCATTTTTGAAAAGATTATTTATTTGTTCATCGAATTGTCTTTATGCTTTTGTCAAAAATGTGCTTGGGCCTATTCGTGTGGCTGTTTCTGGGCTCTCTCTTCTCTTTCATTGATCCAGGTATCTATTTCATTGGTCTGTGACTATTGTTTTGTCCAACAACACACAGCAGTTTCTGCAGCTCCATCGAACGTATTAGGATTACACAAAGTCAGCCCTCTAACATCATTCTTTTTCAGCATAACTTTTATTATTCTAGCTCTTTCGTTCCCTTATTCATTTTGAAACCAGTTTGTTGACATCAGTATTGCATAGGTGAAGGTATTTGGGTTGTGAGGGCACCGAATCTGCAGATCAACTTGGAACACATGGATGCACTGCCCTCTGCGGGTTGATGTGCATTGTGTCTTCTTTCTTTGGTCTTGTTTTTCAGTGCAGTTTTGTGGGTTTTGGGCTTACAGAACCTGAATGCTTGCTTATGTTTTCATTTACATACTTGGATTTCTTAGCGATACAGTAAACAGTCCTTAGGTTCAAGTATTCCTCGCTGCAGGCATGTAGCAGTATAACTGCTTTATATTGCGTGAGTGTATGTGTGCAGGCTTTCACTTGTGTAGGTGCACGTGTGTGTAAGCCAGGAGACGACTTCGGGTGTTGTTTCTTATAAGCTGTCCACCTGATTTTTAAGATAGGGCTTCTCCCTGGAGCTTGGGAGCTTGTGACTCACCTATTCTCCTAGACTGGGCAGACAGGGATTCTCCTGGCTCCACTTCCCCAGTACTGGGATTTCAAGTGTGTGCTTGGTTTTTACATGGGTCCTAGGCATGAAACTCAGGTCCTCATGCTGTATAGAGAGCACTTTACAGACAGAACCCTCCACTTTCTCAGCCCCCAGTCGAATTTTAACATTGACCGTTATCTTAGAAGCATGTGCATTTTTTTGCCATCTCCCAGCGGGCTGTTTCCTGGTTTTCTTTTGTATCCCTGATTTTCCCTCCAACCTCACCCTCATTTCACTGGTCCATATTTCCACCTGGATGTTCAGCGGAAAGGGGTAGAGGGTCATCTCCACCGTGTTTCTGATCCCAGAGTATTTCATGGGTAGATTTGCCAGTTAGGTGACATCAACCCCCTGTGTTTGTTTATGGAAACTTCCCTATTTCAAGATGGTGAGCTTTTCCTATTTCTTTCATGAATGAATGCTTGATTCTGTCACACACATTTTGTGCATCTGTTGAGACAGCCATGGTTTTCCCTGCTTATGTAGTATGTGGTAAAATCATCAGCCACTTTTCAGCTCAGGTCTCTGTCAGTCCGTAGCTTCATTTCTTTATGATTGCTTTGCAAAGTACTTGTTGAGCAAACCAGTTCTCTGTGGCAGTTTGTCTCCTCTTGTCATTATTCATTGAGATCTTAGTGGAGACCACAGGCTATCAAAGAGGAAAAGCAGAGGAAGGATTCTCCTCTCTTTGTGTGTTGACTGCTGTTCATGTGCAAAGCCTACATTTATCAATCTACAAGTCGCAAAAACGTTCAGGTTCTAAGTCTGCCATTTGCTTCCCTGAGCCCCGAATGACCCACTTCTCTGAAGGGAACATCCATCCCTTGCTGCACACTTCCCAGAGTTGAGTTTTGATTAGGGAAGGCAGGATGGATAATTTCTTTTCCTCATGTTTAAGAAACTAGTTTCTGAGCATCTCTTTCTTAGTTTGGTCCCACTCTAAACCTATGGCATTAAATATATTTCGGGAGCTTCAGTTCATACAAGTGTTGCTTTGAGTTGATGCCAAGTCACGGCATCTTTGACAGACACAGGCCTCTTCCTGTGGCTGCCGACTCCCAAGCGATGGCTGCTCCTTCTCAATTGCTTCCTTGGTTTGGAAGTGATCTGAGTCCACATGTATATTTTTGGTCATAGACAGACCTTAAACCAGGAGCCAGGTTGTTTCTGGTTATTTTGTAAATAGACACAACTAGAGAAATAGCACTTTTCCTTTAAAAAAAAGTTTTCCGTTATTTCATACATATGCCTTTTAATTCATGCTGAAGTCCCCAGGACTTTGCTATTTTTGAGCTAGAACCTATGTTTCCCGGCTCTCACACCATAAACAATTCTTTTCGAGGACAGCAGCACCATCCAGCTGCTCACGTGCCCTATCCACAGTGAGCTGTTAACCTGAAGGAAGGCGCTGGTGTTCTGCCGATGACACCGCTAGGGGCTGATGTGCCCCACTGGTTGCAGTCTGCATCTGAATCTTCCTTAACTTTCCCAAGTGTTTTGTGCACTTCTCGTTAAGGTCACACCACCACATACCCGTCTTTTGCTGCATCGAACAGTCTAGCGTTGCATTTTATCTGACTTACTGAACACGCAAAGGACAGTGGCTCTCGAGGCTTAACTTTGCTACCAGCTACTTTATCAAATCCTCTTACTGCCTGTGATTTGCTTTTGAAATTTCATTTTTGTGGGATTTTCCCAGACTTTTACCATGACAGCTGCCAAAAGGTTTGTCTCCTTCTGAGTTGGCTGTGTCTAGCTGTGCTCTTGGGTATCCACCTTGGTGCGACTCTGCCTGTGGCTCTCTCAACCTGAGGCCATGCCCTGGGGAGTTGGATTTCTCAGCTTTGCTCTGCTCAGCTCAGCAAGCTCCATGGACACCAGCTCCCCAGAGGTGCAGCCTTAACCTGCACCTGTAAACTAGAAGTATGTGGCAGCACAGTCCCTGGAGAGACCCCTCAGGAGCTCCCGATCGCCCACCCTCTGTTCTCAGATGCTCAGGAGCCTACAGTCCCCTTCAGAGTGGCAATGCTCAAGGCACTGGGTACACAACACTTACTGTACCTATGTGACTTCGACGTGTGTGTGTCTATGTGTGTGTGGAGTGTCATTTAGGTCTGTCATGCATGTTTTGAGTAGGTTTGTTTGGGGGTAATTTAACTACTCTGCTTTTACGGGGAGACCAAACAGGTTTCAAAGTCTTTGTCAGTCAGTGCCTTGTCTTCCCAGAATTCTTTTTTTATTCATTTAAAATGTGACATCCTAATAAAGCCACAGCTCTTTTCTTTGGAAAAGGATTTGCTTCAGAATGCATTGTTTATGTAAGGGAGCTGATCTTGTGTAGGGGATAAGGAAGGATTTTAAGAGAGACGATTAATTGGAGGTGGCATTATATACTTTAGCAGCCCCATTGCGGGAATAGAATCTGGAGCTTCTAAATACTCGACAGACTCAAGAAATTGGAAGTCTAGAATTAAGAACTGGGAGACGTGTATTCACTGGTACTTGCAGAAGGTTCCTCAGGCCCTGCTATTCGTGTCCACCACAGAGGGGGAAGGGGATGGGTACCACTGATAGGGAGAAGCATGGCTGATGTCTAATTTGGAGAGGGCTGTCTCAGTTACTAAGCTTCATGTTTTATCTAAAAATGTGCAATGGATTTTATGTTGAGCCCCAGAACATGTCTGTGTAAACTATGTTGAGTTATTTTCAAACACTGGGCCTTGGGCCCAGGCCATGTGTATGAGGAGGTGCAGCATTTGCTCTTGGGTTTTCGCTGCCCTGTGCATCCAGCTGGAGGAGCAGAATGCCAGGTCTAGAGCTGAGCAGAGTGTGATGTGAGGGGGTTAAATGTGACACATGTGAGTCTGCATGGCTGAGGGAACTGAGGGGCAGCACTCTGAGCCACTGATTACAGACAGGTTACAGACGAGCTTTCTTCCTCCAGTCTCTGTCTGGCATGTGTTCTGGTACGGGCTGAGACCTGGGAAAGGATTTCCCCAAGTGCAGATTGAGATCTCTTACCGTTCCTTCTTTAAAGAAGGTAGTACCAGAGAAAGTCTATTCTGACCTTTGCCCACCTTGGGGCTGCCTGTGCCCACCTTGGGGCTGCCTGTGCCCACCTCGGGGCTGCCTGCACCCACCTCGGGGCTGTCTGTGCCCACCTTGGGGCTGCCTGTGCCCACCTGGGGCTGCCTGTGCCCATCTCAGGGCTGTCTGTGCCCACCTCTGGGCTTCCTGCACGCACCTCAGTGCTGCCTGCATCCGGTTCTCTTTCCTCAGTCTCTCTCTGGTCACTCTGAACTTGGCCCTGGATGGTGGCTGAGCCCAGCGCAGGTGGCGGTCACGTTGTCGCGCAGCCAAGACCTGTGAGGCGGGGAGAGGGCCATGACACTGGGGTCAGCACTGGAAAGAGAGAGGCCTTTGGTGTCCTTGCCAACCCAAGAGCCATCATCATTGCTCTCTGCCCTGCCTTTGGGGCCTTGGTGCAATTAACACAGACTGTGTAGTTGGGGAGGCAATGGGAGGTACAGGCCTATTTGGAAACTCTGCTCATGCCCAGAAGCCAGCTCCTTTGGCAAGAATTGCTACTGGACCATTACAATGCTGAGCTTTACAGGAGAGGCGTGTTCACTGCTGTCCAATCACAGGAGCTATTGATTTTGGCATTTACATAGTAGTTCCTGTTTGAGACCTTCAAAGACTGGAAAAGCGATTTTAAAGCAGTTTATTTTAGTATGAAATGACCTTTGTTTGCCTTGTGTAATAAAAGCATCATGGCTTCCATGTTGTAGCCACGTCTGTTTATGGGCAGGACTAACATTAGCCAAGAGCCAAACCCATGGGAAAAGGTCTCCCATTCATTTCTCACTCATCTGTTCACCCATTCCAGGCACATTCACTGCACGCAGCCCTGGGACCCTCAGTCCTTCCTCCCAGAGCTGCTGGGCTTCTAAGAAATATAGAGCAAGGACTGTAAGGTGAGCCTTGGGGGTTGGGCTTGTGGTTCAGATATGCTTTGTGTTCTGAGGACTGCACACTGCGGTTGGGTGCTAGGGAGACTCGCAGGTGGAGCATCACAGCTTAAGGTTTGGAGAGTCAAGCCTGAGCAGGACTGACCTCCTCAAAGGCCTCTCAGTTCTGAGGTTAGACTAGCTAGCAAAGGAACCTCGCTGACTTCCTCAGGCTTGGACCTGGGTGCCTGGGCGCCTACGTTAACAAAGAAAGAGAGTTTCTGAGGAAGGAGGGAAGCTGGGGCCTGCAGGCGTGTAGGGAGTAGAGTAGTTTTTCAGAAGCCATGGTGTTGAAGGATGGGGTCAGAGAAGGTGTGATACGGGCCTGCGCTTGGGATGTAGAGACCACTACAGTCTGTGTGGAAGCCGGGGGAGAGAGGGAAGCTATATATTTTCTACGTGCATTGAAAAGCAAATGATCTAAAAGTTCTCCGAAACTGCGGCCAGAAATTATATTTCGCATTTGCCTCTACATTTTTAAATGCACTCATTTCCCTGTGGCTCTGATTGGGGTAAGGAAAGAAGCATAAGGAATGAACACACATACACATACAGTGGGGCTCCAAAAAAAGAAAAAGTGCAGCCAAATTTGAATTAAGGTCTGAGCTCCCACCTGCATGGTGGGAACAGAGCAGTTCTGCAGCTCCCACCTCCTGCTCACCCTTTCGGCCTCCTCAGCACTGTCAGGACTGTGGGAGTTGGCAGAAGGAGGAAGGTGGGTTCTGGAGTATTCTTCCAATTCCAAATCTAGATCCTTAGTTGCATCGCGTAAAGACTCAGTAAAAAACTGGCTGTCATGTTTCTTTTTCCACGCAAAGGCCAGCGCTGCCAAACAGATCTGGAAGAGAGGTGCCATGGCACAGGTGTCTATTTGTGCCCTTCCCACACAGAACCATCTTCCTGGTCCTGCACTGCCAGCTGATTTCATCTCACTTCAAAATAGATACCAGAAGCAACTACCCTGAAGTCCCTAGCATCTAGTCATCGGGTGTGGCCTTCATCAAGAGACTCGGGGCCTCAAGGACACAGCTTCCTAACCAACCTGAAGATAGAGACTGATGTGGGATTCCCCTCTGTATGCTATAAATATGCTTTATTACCATTGGTTATTAAAGAAGCTGTTTCAGCCAGTGGCTTAGTAGGATAAAGCCAGGCAGAAAATCCGAACAGAGATATAGAGAGAAAGTAGGCAGAGTCAGAGAGATGCCATGTAGCTGCCGAAGGAAAAGGACCTGGAATCTTTCCGGTAAGCCACAGTCTCATGACAACACACAGATTAATAGAAATGGTTCATTCAAGATGTAAGAGCTAGCTAGAAATATGCCTGAGTCATTGGCTGAACAGTGTTGTAATTAATACAGTTTCTGCGTGATTTTTCAGGTCTGGGTGGCTGGGAAATGAACAAGCAGTCTCCACCTACAAGAGACAAGGTGGTTCATCTCTTTTGGGATTTTTAAGATAAGGATTCTGAACACCTGGTTGAGGTGGAGCCCTGACTCCCAGATTTTCTTGTCCCATCTGAATCAAACTATAGAGAAGACTCACACCACCAAAACACACCCACCGAGCCCTCTCCTCCCCGGTCCCTCCTGGGTTCCCTGCTGACCAAGGCACCTCTGCAGGAGAGTTCTTACCATGAGCGGCTGGGTGACAAACACACAACAGACCACAGAGAGAAGCAGCAGGCGCAGCCACCACGTACATTCCTCTGTCACAAACCTGTCCGGAAGAGGGGTAGGTCGGCATCATGGGAGTACGCTACCCATGACAACAGTCACAGTCAGAGGACAATGATGCTTCCACTGCTGGGAGACATGGGGTGTGGTTGAGGAGGGGCTGCTGGATGTGTGCCAGGGCTGTCTGCCCATCAAAGCAGAGTCCTTCCTTGTTGAGGGGATACCAACCAGTCTGAAACTTCCCAGCACCAAGCATAAGAGGGCCTGGAATGAAGACAGGACAGGGTGCAGAGAAGGGACTGGCAAATGTAGGTGATGGTGTTGGGAGACTCAGTATTTCACCCCCACACCTCTGGATCAAGCATACCCAGAGTCCCTCTTTTACAGATAAGCAAACTGAGGTGTGAACAAAAGTCTAGTGTCTTTCCTGTCTTCACAAAGTGGTGAATGCAGTTGGGAGAGGAGACATTGTCAGGAAGAAAGGGCCTTGGCTGGCTTCTCCTCCTCATGGGTTAGGAACACGGTGTAGGCTTCTCCAGAGCCACAGGGGATGGCCCTCTGGTCTTCAGGGGTGACTTAAACCATACAGGAGCCACATGAAGAGGTAACATGTGGGAAGGACTGGTAGGGTCTTGGATGAATCATCACAGCCCAGCTCAACAGTATACTTTTTTTTTTCAAACAAGGCTAGATAACAAATGGTTGACTTTGGCCAAGATCCTCTGATGAGCTTAGTGGCAGAATGCCCCCCTCTTTTTGTGTTGTCTCCAAAAGCTTCTTGTTTGGTACTCAGGACTCTGTCTAGACAGAGCTTCTGTTGAAGACCTGGCAGGGATGAGTGACCCTTTGGGGTTTGCATATGACTGTATTCCCCTTCAAAAGGGATGGAGTATGGGAGGAGATAGTGATGCTGGTGACTGCGTATGAGTTGCTCGAAACACATAGTCTCTTCCCAGATCCTGGACATCTACCAAGCACCTGAGGATGTCTGAAAACCTCAGCTACTCACCTGTAGCCTAGGAATCCTGTCCCCAAGCCACAGGCCAGGGACGCCAACCCACAAATGGCCCAGACCACAGAGCTTGACCAGCGCAGACAGACCCTTGATAACTGGGGCACAAGCCCTTCCAAACCACCGCTGGGAGCTAAGGAAGAGCAGGATAGAGACCGGCAGGTTAGCAGACCTTGTCATCCTCACCTACAGTGCAATGGGAGTTTGTCACCTTGGTTGGGCCACAGGGTACCAGATATACTGTCAAACAGTATCTGAGTTCTGTCTGTGAGGATGATCCAGAGGACAATAACCTTTGAGTCAGTGGGCCAAACAAAGCAGCTAGGCCTCGCCATGTGGGTGGGGTCTCATTCAATCAGTTCAGTGTCTAAATAGAACAAATGGACAAAGGGAGGTCCTCTTGCCTGATGATGATCCTTGAACTGGGACATCGGTCTTTGCCTGAAGGGCAGGGGTAGCAGTGGGAAATGGGAATTTGGAGTTGGCCGCTGTAGCTGAGTCATCTTGAGCTGTCCTTTCTCTACATGCTCCACAGTGAATGCCTCACTTTTGAGCTCTGGCTTTTCAGCCAATCTCTCTGCCCAGCAATATTTAGCCAGGATTCTTGGGACAGCCTGCCAATGCTGGTACTATGATTATAATCTTGTCTAGCTGAGTGCTTATCCGCACCTAGATGTGACTTTTTCCTTCTCCCCTAGTGTGTACTGTGCGCCAGGCACGGCCTTGGTCATCTGAGCACACAGACCTTGCTGACCACTGTCTACAGCCCAATTGCTGCCCAAAGCCTCTGCTGACCATTTGCCCATACATTTTGCAGCCCAAGAGCCCTGCAGTTATATGCGGACACCCCTGTCCTCCATTCCTACGAGGCCAGGTTCAGCAGGCCCTTCAATCCCAATGACCAGACCAGATGAAGCTAGTTCCTGGGCCGCTGGTTCCAGCGTGACTCACTGACTCCACTAGTACAGCCTTCCCTTTTATCTCCCCCCACCCTGTCTTCTGGTTCAGTGAGCATCTGACATAATTTGAGGCTGGGGCTGTTACTTTAATTTGCACAGAAAAAAGTAGAGCTTTGACCTAAAGAATATTTAAAGTGTAGGGTCTCACACTGACTTCTAAAAGCACTGGATCAAGCTTGTAAGCCAGACTCACCAGGATTGGACTGAATGAAGTCGGACGTCATGGCTCCAAATGGGCCTGGACTTGGACCCAGGCTTCAATTTTTGAGGGGATCAGAATGTTTAGTGACGTTTGGACCAAGTCCATTCTGCTTGTTCTGCCTCTCTGAATGGGCACAGACCCCTGTTTTGTCAGCAGGAATGGGGGCTACTCAATACAGGCATAAGGTGCCATTACCTTGTGAACTGGGAGGAGGGTGGTGGCTGTTCTCTCTCTGAGCAGGAAAGGGCGAACAGGTCACACCACTGCTATTGGCTGCCATCCTCCAAGCTCTGTCAGTCCCCGGGAGAATGTCTGACGCAGGATGCTGGAATTGTGACAAGGTCAGGCCCAGTCAGTGCCACTTTTGCTGCTTTGCCTGAAACACTAGTGCCCTTTGCAGCCAAGTCTGAGCGCAGAGCCAGATGAGGGCCTGGTGAAGCAGAGGCCTCAGATGGCTTTTAAAGGTTGTCTTTTCTGTCTGAGTCAGCTCATTTGTACCTAAACTCCAATTTCCTCTTCTTCCCATGGGGCCAATGCTGGTGGCCTCCAGGTAGTTCCAGGCAGCCAGGTTGATAGATTGCAAAACCCACCAGAGGAAAAAGGTTGGAGGATGAGGGCCAGAACCCTAGCAAGTTGGTGGTGGGGGACGGGGGTCCATGTGACACATAGAGTGCCTTGCGTAGGTAGGTACAGGGGGTGTGGAACTGTGGAGCAGACTGACCCGCTGCCTGGAAAGTGTGGGAATCAGGTAAGCCCCAATGCACCACCACAGAGAACCCCCTACGAGCACCAGCACCCCAAGGGCACCAGTACCCAAGTGTTGGGTAATATTTTAAGGTGTGTCACTTTTGTTTATGCTGCATTTGTTTAACTCTGTGAAGCTGTGTTACTAGGCCTGTCTAAAACACCTGCTGGTCTAATAAAGAGCTGAACAGCCTATAGCAAGGCAGGGGAGAGAAATAGATAGAGCTGGCAGACAGTATAAATAAAAGGAGAAATTAGAAAGAGGAGGACATTGGGGACCAGCCACCCAGTCAGCCACAGAATAAGAGTAAGATTTAAAGAAGTAAGAGAATGGGAAAAGCCCAGAGGCAAAAGGTAGATGAGAGAATATAAGTTAAGCAAAGCTGCCTAGAAACAAGCCAAGCTAAGGCTGGGCGATCATAACTAAGAATAATTTATTTGGGAACTGGGTCACAGGCTGCCCCCAAAGACATAAAGAGTAAAGAGTAAAAACATATAACATCCAAGAGTAAAAGAACCCCAAAAGCACCAATACCCAAGGACACCAGAAATCAAGGGTACCAACACCCCAAAAGCACCAATACCCAAGGACACTAGCACACAGATACCCAAAGCAAAATCCCAGTGCAGTGCAACCACAGTAACATTAGAAATTGTCCTTCATTTGCATAGAGTTCTGGGTCCATAGAAACCTGGCTCCGAAGTCCTGTCTACAGGAAGGGCAGCACAGGCCATAGTCTCGGAATGTCACAATCTCTCCTCCTTCTCTTCCACAGGATATCAGGATCTCACTGGACATACCCACGGGACTTTCCAGATGCTGCCCTTCCTTGGCCTTACCTGCTTGTCACTCACTCCTTGACCTGGGACATGGCCTACACTCTCTGGAGGCCCAGCCCCAGCTGTCCTCCAGATCCAACCACTGCTAGCCCACAGCCACAGGAAGATGCCACAGGAAGATGCCAGAGAAATCCAGTGTTTAGCATCTTACTCTGTAGAATTAGGGACTGCATGTCATACCAACTTACCTGGGATGGCTGCCTCAAATCTGGTCTTTCATTGCGATCAGGGCCTGTTGGGGTTGGGGAACAAATGTGTGACTCTGACTGAGGTACAACCATGATACTTCTGGAGCTGCTTCTCCCTCTTGTCCCCCCAGAAAGAGCCTGAGAGACAAGGCAGAGCTGAGAGGAGAACTTCTGATGTCTCCATCCTGATATGAGCCTTGACAAGCCCGCAGCCACCCAGAGCTACTCTCCGGGAGCCACAGAGCAGGAGAAAAGTGTGCCGTTAAAAGCTTAAAGACCCTTAAGAAGAAAGAGTGATCAGTGTGGCTATACAAGGTTTTCAAACAGTTATTATTGAAAAGTAGGGTCCTGGAGAAAGGGTTTGTTCCCCACACAGCCATGCTTTTCTGCCGTGGGGTGGCTGGCTATCGTTCATATGATTCTGGAAAATGGCAATTACAAGATTATTGTCCACAAGGGACAGTGGTCCAAGAAAAAAAATGGCTTTAAATACATCCGATGATGTTTATTTTCAATGAACAAGACAGACAGAAAGCAGGGCTATGCCGCCTACTTAAGAGACTGGCCCCTGAGGACCAGCTGCCAGGGAAGCTTCCGATTTTAGTTCTCCATACCCTGAGGTACCTCTGTCTTCACTCCTCTTAGGGGCCACTGTGGTGCACCCCGAAGATGCTCTGCAGCGTCCTGTGGAGTAAAGAGGTTGGTTGGTAAGGGCACCCCACATCAGGGGTCTCCCCAGAAGCACAGGGCCACGTACCTCGCTGAACCTGAAGAGCAGCGACAGTAGCTGAGCAGCTGGACAGGCCAGAAAGCTGCACAGGAGACCCAGGCGGAAGGATTCCAGAGTGGGCCCCACATCCAGCGGGCGCTGCAACAGTTCAATTAAGAATTCCAAATGTACTCAATGTGAGTGCGACTCCTGTTTCGGCTAAACCCCTTTATCCCAGCCTTGCCTCCACCCCAAGGGTTGAACAAGGCAAAATGCGCTTTTCCTCATAGACAATCCTTGTGAGCCAAACACATGCTTACTGAGCACCCACAAGACCTGTGCTCAGCTGGTCAAGTCCTGACTACAGTCCCATAATATGGTGCCAAGAGCTTCATTATGCCCCCAGCAGAGGATGAGATGGCATCCTGGATCAGACCACTGGAGGTCCCCAGGGAAGCCCAGCTTCCCAGAGAGCTTAGCAGGACTCTCCTTGCCACTTGATGACATTCTTCATCATCTTTTGCTTATTGTCACAAGTTCTACCAACATATTATAGTTTAAAATTCTGTGTATCTTTAAGTGTGATCACATCTGCTGCCACATAAAGATTCATCACACCCTTTGTCCTATGACAGCTGGCTGTCACAGGACAGTCTTGACACAGCTACTATCCGTGTATCCTCCAGCTGTCTGGAGGACCGTGTGAACCTCGGGGCTGGTCCTATGAATCCTGCATTTATCATAGACAACAACCTTGGGCTGGAGAGACGGCTCAATGGTTAAGGACACGCATCGCTCTTGCAGAGGATTCTAGTTTGTTTCCTAGCACCCACGTCAGGCAGCTCACAAACAACCTGTCACTCCAGTCTCGAGAAGTCCAACCCCTCCTCTGAACGGTACTCCTTAGAACGGGACTCTCTCTTTCCCTCCTTGTAACACATGCACCCATAATAAAAAATGATAAAAAAAATAAGCCTTCAAAAAGATTAGCTTCTTTCCCCTCACCCTGAATGCCATGTTGTCTGGAACCCAGGATGTGACTTCTCACAGGGCACCAGTGTGTTGACATGCAGGCTCTCTCGGGCTCTGATTCCGGTCATGTCACCTGCTGGCCCACTCAGCACATCTCTAGATTGCTCCCCCTAGCTTATGCCTGTCTCCGGGAGCTCTGAGTTTTGCATGTTAAAAGAAGGGCAAACTGTCTGCATGGCAGTTGGGAGTTACTACGGGAAAATCTGCTGCCTCCCACCTGTTCATGGACTCCCACAGTGACCAGGGCAGTGAGGCACGAATAGACACACAGGAGACAGAAGGCCACGGCAAGCCGCTGTGTGGGGGGGTAGCTGCTGGAGGGAGGCTGGCTGCACAGAGAGAGCCAAATGTGGAAATCCTCCAGGTACTCCGTGAACTTGGCATAGAAAAGCTGAAACAGAAAAGCACGGGTGTTTCCCCAGACAGGGACATGTGTGAGCAGAGTGAAATCCTGGCTGATAACCTGTAACTTTTACAATGAGACTCCAAAATTTCTTGGCTTTTTCTCTCTTAGCTGATAACTGGATCCCTCCTGGTTTCTGGGTTGGTACAGGTGGATGCCTCTTTTAAGACGGTCACTTGCTCTGCCTCCTTCCTCCCCCTCCTCATCACCTCTTTGGCAGCACCTCACCGGACATTGCTTTCACCACCTGGACTCTGACCCAGTTCAGCCTCCTGCTGAAGCTTCCAAAGGTTTAGTCCCGACTAGTTCTCAGCTTCATTTGTGCTAGCTCGTGGAGACCTCCTCTCTTGGCCCTCCCACATTTCTTTCCTTTCTGATCCCAAAAAGACTTTCTAAAACTCCCCTTTCTTAACACTTCCTACAGAAACACCATCTCGTTGTAGCTGGGCCCCAGTTCTCGGTTCACTGAGAGCCGGGACTGACCTGCCTTCTGCTCAGTAGCCTTACAATGTCTATTGCCCAGAAGTTGGTAATACCTTGTGGAATTTCTCTGAACTATAAAATTCTCAATGCAACTTAAATAATTTTTGGTGCTAAACATTCCAGAAAAGGACTATTTCTACACAGACCTGATATTATGAACACAATCAGAACAATCAGCAAACACTGTCGAAACAGGTTTGCTAGACTAAGGATGTATCTTTTGCATGTAAGTTCCCAAGAGACCACTGATTCCAGAGACCCAGCCATACGGGTTCACAGATGACTAAATCAGTAAAGTTAGGTTTCTCACCTAAAGTTCTCAAGCCCAACAGCTGGAGGGGAAAACATGGTGATTATTGTCCAAGGGATGTCACAGTTAAGCAAAGGCCTTTAGTTTAAAGAGATAAAATTTTCTATGGACCATGGCTGTTTGGAAACAGTTGTTTCAAATTCATATTGGCCATGTTCTGTGCTAAACTGGCAACGCCGGGTGACAATGGAAAGAACAAGACCCAGTGACCAGGAAATGTCAGGCTGGCAGGATAGTTCAAAGGGTAAAAGCACTTGCTGCCAAGCCTGGTGACCTGAGTCCAGTCCCAGGATCCACATGGTAGGAAGGAGAAAACCAGCTCCTGTAAGCTGTTCTCTCGCCTCAACACGAGGATGGTGACATGCACACACACCCGTGCACGAAGCAAATAATTAAAAATGCTGTAAGATTTTTTTAAAAAAGAAATCATTCTTTAGAAATACAACTCACAGAGAAGGTTCTCTTGTGACATTTGCTGTTATGGAGATAAATGAAAATTGTGGCTGTAGTCTGGGCAAATAGCAGCGCACAGTGGGCCATTGTATGGCCTGTAAATTAGTTAAAGGAAAATTCATGAAGAGGCTTATTCTAAAACATTGAATATAAAATGTGAATGTTTCTGAGTGAGCCAATGCCCATCGGCAGGGAGTAAATATTCAGAAACCAAAATTTCATACTTAGTCTGCGAGGTAATGACAAGTCTGTCATCTACTGGCACTCATCGACCCTCTGACATTGCAGCCACTACCTGTTTGTATTCCATGACAGTGAAACTGTTTATGGTACACAAATTAATAACAAATCTCTAATTTGGGCCGTCTCGGACACTGCAGATCACCAGCCTGCGGCAGCTCTAGAAATTTATTACTGTTGCAATTCAAAGACTGCAGAACTGCATCCCTGTAAAGACTGTTAAGTGGCAGAGGCATTAATTGCATGCTAGCCGGAGAGCTGATTCAAGCGTCATTTCACCCGAGGTGTGGTGTGCTGCAGCTGTCTCCTCTGAGCTGAAACAGCCCATCCAGGAGGAGGAGGGAGGGGCTAAGACCCGGGGAGCTCATGAAACAAGAGAGTCACAGATATCCTCTCCAAGGTTAGAGAAACAGTAAGCTACCACTATGGAGAGGATTTATTGCAAGTAGTACAGAGCCCCAGGGGTGCCACCTTAGTGAGTCACCGCCCATGGGTCGGCTTTTTAGTGGTGTAACTTCTGGCGAGTCACCTGCACCCTTGTAAGTAATCCACAAACCAAGTGGCAAACTAAGATAGACTTGGATGGAGCCATTTCTTTTGTGTGCCGTCAGTCCCTATCCGGAATGAGCAGGCTCTCGTTTGCGTCTTTCCAGGAGAAACCACACGACACGGGTATCTTATCTTGACAGTTGGCTATATAACTTTGGGAAAGTTCAAATCACAGCTTTGGAAAGAGAAGCAGAAGTACGCACCGAAGAACGCCAGCCAATCTGGTATGTCACAGGTCACCCGCATGGGCCTACCTTCCAGAAGCCAAGCCCACGGCGCAGGCAGACGAGCTCTCGCTGCACGCGGCCATCGCGTAGGCTCACAGCCAGCCAGCACTGGGCAGAAAAGAACCAGCCTTGGCCTGAATGTAGCTCCTTCACCATCACGTGGCTGAGGAACCAGTTTGGGGACGGTCCACTACTGTCGTGCCACAGGCGGATTTTCTGGAGTGGACCCAGTTGGTTAGGGGTACTAATGACACAAAGAAATGTCTTGTTAGTCATGTGTATTTTTTTTAAGATTTTATTTATTTATTATGTATACAACATTCTGCCTCCATGTATGCTTGCAGGCCAGAAGAGGGCACCAGATCTCATTATAGATGGTTGTGAGCCACCATGTGGTTGCTGGGAATTGAACTCAGGTCCTCTGGAAGAACAGTCAATGCTCTTAACCACTGAGCCATCTCTCCAGCCCAGTCATGTGTATTCAGCACCTGTAAAAACCTCACGAGTTCTGATATGGTCCTTCAGCACCGTGGGTTCCAATGAGCATTGTGACTGGTAGGGGCACACAGACATTTGGGATCTACTGTAATGCCCCTTTATTATCAGCTAGTAAGCTGATGGTTTTTGTTATTCACCAAAAGCACACACACACACACACACACACACACACACACACACACGCGCGCGCGCGCGCACACACACACAAAAAAGTAGAAGATTCTAGAAATAAACCATTCCTAGGTTTTGAAGTTTCATTGCAGTGTGGTGTTCCAGCCGTTCTACTTTGTTACTACTGACTGATTATCTTGTGCTTTGCCTCATTAATAACTCACACTTTATCTCAGGCCTGCATGTCAAAGAACAACCAAGCAGGTTCGGGGTTCAGGGCTCTCTGCTGACGCTGGGATCCACTGTGTGGCCTGGAACACATCTCTTGAAAATGCAATGGCTATAGCTTCCTTAAACCAAGTCACTGGATCACTATCTGTCTGTTTTAATATGAGTTAGTCTGACGTTAACCTGTACTTTCCTCATAGAAACAATGCCCCAAAATAATAAATATAAGTAAGTTATAACAGACATTATAAATTTTTCATGACAAAAAAAGACTTCATTATTTTCATGTTTTCTAAGAAGGTCACCTCTCCCTTGGTAACTGACCTCTTCCCCCAACTCCATCTTTGGGATGCCATGTAGCATTGCTCTTCCAGGTTTGGGGTGGTGGCATTAATTAATTTAATCAGGATTTGTGACATAAAGAACACTTATTCTAATACACAAGCTTAGTAAGCCTCCACCTTTTTTCTGCCATCATCCCTCCCCCTCCCCCACTTCACCCCATGTAAACAAACCGTGTTAATCTATTCCATATGTCACACATGCTTGTAATTGCAGCCCCCATGCGGCAGAGCCAGGAGGACAGTTGCAAGTCCAAGGCCAGCCTGGTCTTCATAGTGAATTTCAGGCCTGCTGTGGCTATGTAGTAAGACCCTACCTTAAAAAAACAAAAGCAAAACCAGAACCTTCCTAAAATTGTAGGTATGTGAGCCAAGCTCAATGCTCTCTGTGCTTCATCAGCAAGCGTTCTCCTAGTCCTGATGTTCAGAAAGCCGATGTTCTCTATGCAGCAACTTTGTGGGTACCCCATTCTGACCAGCTCCTTTCCCAAAACATGTGGTTGGCGGTATCAGGAGTACCTCAGTATAAAGGTGTGCCTGGAATTTCTTCCAAATAAGGACATCTCTGGGCAGCAGAGTTCTTTGGTTTCTGAGAGTCCATTTTCACCACATAAAACAATGAAAACCTTAAAACAGAAACAGAAATGAGAGCTGAGGCTATGTCACGGAGGGTGTGGAGTTCTGTAGACAGTGTTTCCTTGCCCCGTCCCAGCTCCCTACTGGCTGGTCCCAGCCTTGAGCTCAGGGACTGTGGGGGAACTGCACGGCTTGCAGAGCCCTCACAGACTGGGGCTGACATCCTGCAGTGTAAAGGCTCCTGCATGAGCCAGCTCATCACAAACTTATCTAGAAAAGCGGGAGCCCCTTTGGAATTTCTCAGCCTTTCTCTTCTTCAGCAGGGCAGAACGCCACAGAGGGCAGCATCTCCTACCCTTGGCCATGGTGGCTGGTCTAGGCCTGCAGGACACCAGAGTGGGTCCAGGGCTGGTGGATGGGGTACCCGTGCCCACAAGGAATGCCCTAGGGAACCACATCGACTGCACATATCACTCTCTCGGTATCTGCCACTCAGAAATCTTCAGTTTTGCTGTGATGTAATTTTACTCTTTCATTAAAATAATATTAATTTCTTGTCTTTTTTGTTGTTTTTTTGTTTGTTTTTGTTTCTCGAGACAGAGTTCCTCTGTGTAACAGTGCTGGCTGTCCCGGAACTCATCTGTAGACCAGGCTGGCCTCAAACTCACAGAGATCATTCTACTTCATCTCTCAAGTGCTGGGATTAAAAGCGTGCACCACCACAGCCTGGCCCGTCTCTTGTCTTTTAAATCCTTTTCTAGTCCAAAATAACCTTTTGCTTTAAATAGTTTTTAAATATTTTTATTTAATATTTAATAGTAGTTAGATATTTTTATTATTATCTTCCTGTTTTTAGATTTCTGAAATTTATTTAGTGTGTGTGTGTGTGTGTGTGTGTAAATGTCAACTAAAGATTTTATATTGTTTTCCTTTGTAGGGACTGTGATTGCTGCAGACATTTTGCTGAGCAGTTTCTCTGGTCAATAAGACCTTGACACATACCTGAGTCATTTTTGGAGGTGTCTAGCTGTCCCATAAGTCTACGGGTCAACCCTAGAAGACATTGCACTGTGCTGGCTCCTCCCTGGCTTTCTGGTGGGAAGCCATGCCCTGTTCTCTTTCAGATTGCTAGGCCTATACTTATTCTCTGTGTGCTAGTGTCTCCTTCCACATGAATTTTAGAATCAATAGTTCTACAAGACATCTTTCTGACATTGTAGTTGGTTCCATTGGCTTTAATCTCTTTATATGTAAGTATTTTTTCCAGTAAAGTGGATAGTGTGGCTGGGTGTGGTAACACACCTTTAACCCCAGACTTTGGCAAAAAGAAGCAACTGGATTTCTGAATTTGAGGCCAGCCTAGTCTATACAGCAAGTTCCAGGACAGCAGGGTTACGTGGTGAGATCCTGTCTGAACAAACCAGCGAACACATGCAAACAAAACAAAAGCTCAAATAAAACAAGTAATGTGGGCATAGGAACAGATCAGTTCACACTGTCATCATTATCATCGGTTCTATTGATTTATAACAGTGAGAAATTAGTTGTCTCAGCTGCAGCATAGAGATAGCTCTGATTTATTTAGATCTTTTATGAATTTTAAGCAAATTCTTTCCACGGTGCTCCTGTAGGTGTTAGGTGCGTTCACCTTAGGTAATCATCATTTTGGGACTGGTAGGAGGATCCTGCCTCCAATCATGGGCACTGGAAGCCACTGACTCCGTGTGGATGAGTGGATTCCACCCCAATCATGAACCTGACAAGCTGGTCTAAGTCATCAGATCTAATTGTTCTACACTGCTTTTGTACAAGCATGTCAAGAACACACGGCTCTATCTTCTGGCTTCTAGGGGAGGCCACACTCACTCCCCATGCCCCCAGTCCTGCGGGTTCTATAAAGCAGACATGTTTTTAGAAAAAAGTGTATCAAGCACACGTGGAGAATTCCTGGTGAATTTGTAGCGCACGTTGCTACCCACGCCTCTGAATGAGTTTGTTCCTGCCTTTGCCGGCTTCTCTTCCATAGCCCACCTTGGCCTAGGCATTTCCCTGGACTGCTAGGCTGGACTTCCACCTTGACCCTCTGACCACTTCCTCTTCCTCCCCACATACAACCTCATCTTCATCTGATTCTCCAGCGAGCTCTCTACCCTTGGCCCCTATCTCCCAACCCAGCCCTATTCCCACTTAGCCCGAAGGCTAGCCTAGGAACTTCTTACGCCTTTCTCACTAGATCCTTCTCTGAGGGGGGGCATGGATTCAGTGTTAACTTAGAGGAGTACAACCCAGTTCTCAGCATCTCAGAGACCTACTATCTTTGAAGCTGTTTTTCACCATGGAGGCAGAAAGGGGGCGGGAAGTCCAGGGGGAGGAGGTGAGGGTCCTGTCTTAACAAATATGCGGGGGGGGGGACAGATAAGCATCACCCTGACATTAGGATGTGACAGTGGTCACGGGTGATTGACAGGGCAACCACGTCATCTCCGTGTCACGTCTTGTACCCGTCAGGCTCATTCACACTCTGAGCCCTCACTAAAGCCTGTTAGGAGTCCCTGTTACCTTTGACGTAAATTGGGCTGGTGACCGGAAGCCAGTGTCAACAATGACTGCATACAGCTGGTGGCCAGGTGGGGTGTCTCCTTCCAGAAAAATACAGCCAGGTTTCCTTTTCTTGTGACAACCTATACATCTGCTTTTAGTCACCAGAATTCCATAAAGAACCAAGAGAAACACACTGAAAATCCCGGGAAGCAAATTATGTGGGTCACTGGAAACAAAGAAAGAGAAATAAAGGGGATTTCTCATAAGAACTGGCATTAAGGAAGACGCGTCAGCTCTTCACAAATTCCCAGACTCTCGTTGGTCTTCATGGACATGTCTCCCAAACATCTGATACTGGCTGAATGGAAGGGGACTCTCAAAATACAGAGCTGCCTGTGGCCAATGCCAGGCATCCCACAGCCTACAGTGAAGCCCCAGGGGCCTATGATGATCCAGCTGAGGTGCCAGAAAGCTGCACCCTGTGGTCTGAGGAACTTATACTGGGAAATCGAAAAAGAATGCCAGGTACTTGCCTAACATATGTGAGGCTCTGGGTTTAATCTTTAGTAATAATGGAAAAACAAAAATGGAAGAGAGACGGAAAGAAAGAAGAACGTCCCTATGTGAGACATGCCTCATGATACTGATGTGACATTCTGTTCCCCTCCTGCCTCCCCCAGCAGAACGAGACAGGAGATGCTCCAGACGCTCCCGTGTGCCTCTTCGCATACCCCTGGCCCCGGGAGTGAGGCTGCTCTACTCTACCTGAAGCTTACACTTAACTCGTCCCTGGTACTCAAGCACCAACTCTGCCTGGAGAGCAATCATCCAGCCCCCTCTGCAGCTCCACAGAGAGTTGTCCATGTAAAGTCCCTCCAGCTGAACCTTAATGTACCTGGATTTGGGCTCTATGGGTATTTGACAAAATTGCAGAGGGCCTATGAGGTGTGGGAATTCTACCTTCCTGCCTCATCACTCTTACTCCATCTAATAAAGGGACTGATAAATGTCCTTGGTCCCTGACCTGGTGTCCTCCTTTCTGCTTCCAGACCAGAATCAGAACCAGGTCACACTTGTGCTCAGCCACACTTCATGAACTCAGTCCTTCCTGGCTCTAGCTCATCCTTCTTATTCCTACATTTCTTCCTGGAACCACTCAGATGTCACCAGTGCTTTAGGGTGACTTCAGGTGTCATTTTTTTATCTGTAGGTATTCCATTGTCCCACTCCTCCTTGTTTACCCACAAATAATATTGGTGTTGCAGAAAACCAGGACTGGAACTTCTGTACGGTAAGTCCCGAGAATTGACTGGGAGCCTTGCCTGGGGCAGCATTGGTTGTTAGTAACTAATGACTACTTGATACCTATCAGGCCCACCAGCATATCTACCAAGTACCATTCATAAGTGAAGTACAGTTTCATATTCCACCAATATAAATGCAAAAAAAAATTTCAAAGAAGTTTGCCATCAATGCACTCATATTCCAAACTTTAAATAAAGTTTTTCTTTATGAAACTGGCTATGGTAACTTTTAAACTTATTTAAAATATAGCAGAAGTTTGTGGTAGTTTGAATGGGAATGCCCCCCCCCCCCGCTCCCCCCTTGACTCTGAATGCTTGGCCATAGAGAGTGGTACTATTAGGAGGTGTGGCCTTTTTAGAGGAGGTGTGGCCTTTTTAGAGGAGGTGTGGCCTTTTTAGAGGAGGTGTGGCCTTGTTGGAGGAGGTGTGTCACTAGGAGGTTGGCTTTGAGGTCTCAGAAGCTTAAGCCATGCCCAGTGTGGCAGTCTCTGCCTGCTGCCAGCCGATCAAAATGTAGAACTCTCAGTTCCTTCTCCAGCACCATGTCTGTCTGCATGCTGCCATGCTTCCCACCATGACAATAATGGACTAAACCTCTGAAACTGTAAGCCAGCCACAGTGAAATGTTTTTCCTTGATAAGAGTTGGCATGGTCATGGTGTCTCTTCACAGCAATAGAAACTCTAGCTAACAAGGTTGTTATTGGAAATGAGGCTACAATATTCAGTATAAACCAAGAAAAGCAATGTGAGTGTCATTTTTGATTGCTGTAAATATTAATTAAATCAGTGAAAATTGACCCAGTGTACACTGAAATATAGCTGAGCTTAAAAATAGAAAGATACTGGGTTCCTGGTGTTTATAAAGCTCCTGTCAGTGGACGTAAATTATAAACAATAATATGACATATAAGACAATCAGTCCTCACATCTGTGTTCCAGAAAGCAACACGTTACGTGTTACGCATAAACTCAGCTGAGCATGCACATCTCTTAAGCGGACACTAGAACACAAGAAATGAAGCTCTGCTTTGGAGAATGGCACTCACCTCCGAAACTCAGAAATGCTGCTCACTTCGAAAGTGGCATTCAGCTTTCTTCTGAGAACAGAGAAAGGCGCCAGGTGATGGTAGCTAGAAGGGAGAAACAGAGCAGAATAACTGATGTTGGGTCCAGCTGTCTGTGACGGGACAAAGAGAAGCTGGAATAAAAGAAGAAGCAGCCACTCCGATGTTATGATGTGGGCCGGTTTGCCATGTCTTCATGTGTAACTCTCTGAGGTACTACGGAGCCCCAAGTCTGAGTACTGGGAGTCAGCTGCTTTGGAGATTGTGCTGAGCTGTCTTGCATCAGGAAATACTGCCACCTACAGGCAGACGTGACAACTATCGTAAGTGCTATTGTAAAACATAAAACTGCCTCCCCTTTATCATCCCGCAGGTATTTTCTGTGTGTTCTTCCTTTGTGCCCGAGGCTGTTGGGGAAGGAGTTCTATGTAATAGAGAACAAAGGACTGCCTTCATGTAAAAGCAAACACCGGAACACTGAAACTTTACCAGTAACTTCCCATGGCAACGCATGATTGCAAAAGGCTACTCCAAAACAACATGGTGTTGGCACAAACAAGAAACATGGAGACCAGTGGGTTGAAATAGAAAATCTGGATATAGGTCCACACAACTTTAGCCACTTTTTTTGACAAAGATACCAAAAGTGCACATGGAAGAAAAGACAGTATCTTCAACAAATAGTGCTGGGAAAACCGAGTACCTACGTGTAGAAGAATGAAACTAGGTGCTAATCTCCCCCCATCCTCCATGAAAATTAACTCCAAGTAGATTCAAGATTTAAATGTAAACCTAGAGATTGTAAATCCAGTAGACAGAAAGGTAGAGAGTATTCTGTAAGACACAGGCATTTGTGAGGGCTTTCTAAATGGAACTCTAGCTTCTTAGGAAAGAAGACCAACAATTGACAAAGGGAACCTCATGAAACAAAAAACCTGTACAGCGAATGAAACTGCCAGTTGATTGATGAGACAGCCTACAGGATGGAGGGAAATCTTTGCCAGCTATTATCTGGAGGAGATTACTGTCTAGATAACACTTTTCTGGGACTCCTGACTGTGAGAATGAGGGCCTCTGACTCTTGTGCCTGCTCTTAGGACTCTTCCCCTTCTGCTGGGTTGGCGCTTTCAACTTTGATATGATAACCTTGGCTTCATTTTAGTAAATTTTATTTTGTCATTTTTATTATTATCTCTTAGAAGTCTGTTCTTTTCAAATAAGAGATAGAAAAGGAATAGATATTGACAGGAGGAGAGTTAGGGGATAACGGAGAGGAATAGAGGGAAAGGAAGCTATTATTGAATGTATTGTATGAGAAAATAATCTATTTCAGTAAAAGAAAAATGAAAAAAGAAGGTTAGGTAAAAAAATCTAGATATACAAAGAACTTAAAAAAAACCCTAAGCATTAAGAAAGCAAACAATGCAATTGCAGATGGGTTATGTATATGAACAGAGACTTCTCAAAAGAAAAAAGGCAAGTGAACATTTGAAACAGTATTCAAGACCCTTAGCTATCAGGGAATTTCACATTAAAATTACCTTGGGATTCTATCTCCTCTAATCAGAATGACTGCTATCAAGAGACAACAAACGCTTTTAAGCTGTGGGGAGAAGGGAGCCCTTATTACTGTTGGTAGGAATGGAAATTGGTGCAGTTACTATGGCTAAAAGGAGACCCACTGTATGGCCCAGCCATGCCATTCTGAACACAGACCCAAAGGATTCTAGAGTCTAGGACACAGATGCCTGCCCATCCATGTTCATTGTAGCTCTACACACAATAGCCAGGAAATGGAAACAACCTAGCTATTTGTCAGTTGATGAGTGGATGATAAAAATGTGATATATGTATGTGATGGAGTTCTACTCAGCACTTAAGAAAAATGAAATTTGCCAGAAAATGGGTGGAACTGGAAACATTATATGCATGAGCTAAACCAGTCCTAGAAAGACAAATGTCTTCTTCTCTTTCATATAGGATTCTAGCTTCAAATTTTTAGATTTCCATGTTTAGTGGGAGTCAGTGCCTGTAGAGATCAGGAATGAAGAGAGAAACCCTGAGAGGTGGCAGCAGGAGAGGTCTGGGAGGGGATAGTAAACACGTATGAAAGTTGAGGGGACCGTAGAAGAGAAAAGAAAGGTTCAAATGAGTGGGGGGAAGATATAGGGAAAGGCAAGAATTGGGTCAACCAAAATTAAAAACTTAGAAAAAAATGGAAATTAACTACTTTATAAACTAAAGCTATAATAATAATAATAATAATAGTTTGAACTGAGGAATCGTGCATGAGTAGGCAATGCTGTTTCTGGAAGTGCCAAGTGTGGTTCATCTCCCTCTGAGCTAACTGTACAAGGAGTCCCCAGAAGCTCCCAAAACAATACAGACTGTTACTATTGCTCTTGGTTAGCCACTGGAACTAGCTGGTAAAAACCCATTGCCGAAGACACCATACAGTCAGAATACAGAACACAGAGAAAGAAGCTGGAACCGAGTTGGAAGCTTCCTCCCTGCTGGCCAGCGTTTATAGTACTAGAGGTGTTACTCAGATTGCAGGGGGAGAAACGTCACCAGGGCCCTTATCCAGCTGAGGACCTTGCAGTGTCTACAACTGACCTGCCAGGTAATACACACCCATTGGCGCAATAAAGGCAGGACGACTTTAGGGGTATGCAGGACTGCTTTGGTGGGGGGACCAATAGCTTAGATTTGGGGCCCTTCCCACTGTGGGCAACACATTCCTGGTACTGTCAAGCTGCTAAAAAGCTACATCTGGGGACATTTCAGACCCTAGAGAGGAATGTACTACTGATATTTTGCTAAGTGGTCATGTAATCAGGCTTGTAAATGGAGACTCCAGAAGGATATAATTTCCCTATGTAAAAAGAAAGGGTATTTATATATATATATATATATTGCTACCTTTGGACATTTTTTTATCTCAGTGATCTTTTGTGTGCGCATTATAATTTTTGTGGGCTTGTGTGTATGTTTCTTGTGCTTTTTTGAGGGTTGTTTGTTTGCTTTTAATTTGCATGCTAGTTTTCTAAAGAGGAAGAGAAAGAAGGTGTGGAGTTGGATGAATACGGAGGTGTAGAGGTTCTGGGAGGAGATGGGCAAGGGGAAATCCCAATCAGAATATAGTCCATAAATTTTTAGTTAAAAAAAGATTCTCTCTCCCCATTTCCCTCTCTCACATACACACACACACACACACACACACACACACACACACACACACACGCGCGCGTGCACACACACACGAGCACACAACATAAACAAACAATCAAACACATGATGTGCAAGCAGAAGGAGAGCCGGGCATGAAGGGCGGGTATCGGAGGACACTGTGGGACTAATGTGATCAAATGCATTGAATACATGTGGGAATTGTCAAAAAATTTAAATGAATAAAAACTATTCAACACAGGAAAAGTAACACATAACTGTAAATGACACCAGAACAGTTCAATTTGAACATGTTTGACTCCTAATGGGCAAACACATGTGATTCCATGTGACTTTGTTGTTCCTGAGGGAAAAAAGACTATTTCTATATTAATAATTCCTGAATTTCCACCCCATTGGGAAGGTAAGGGCAGCATAAATGAATGGACTAAACTGATCATTAGATTGCTAACTCTATGCCTAGGTGATAAACAGTGTTCACTTTAGTGATATGACCCAGATATTCCCAAATGACCAAGAAGGCTGCTTGTGTCCATGCAGAGACTTCTATTTCCACGTGAAGTTAATTTTCAGTCCCAGCCTTTGGGTAGGGAACTCCTCTGCTCACAAAGGCAAGGACTGTAACAGTAAAGAATCCGCCTGCCTGACTATAAAGCACATAGTCACAGCATGCCCAGCATCTATCTACGGTAAGGATCGGACGGACTCAAAAGGCACTCATCGGCAGACTCACTTCTCAGTGGGCACCAGCAAGTACCTGCAACATGCCAGTCATGACAGGTGGCTCAGATGGGATGTCGAGCAGACAGCCCCTGTCCTTGGGAGCCACAGGACTGACATGCAGACAGGTGTAGCAGGCCCAGTCTGTTAAGGAGCAGCAATCAAGACTGCCCAGCTTTCGTGAGAGGACACCACTCACAGAAGGTCCCAGGGACAGACACAATTGCAGGCAAAAATGGAGCCACTTGTTAAGACCCCCAGGCTTTCCCCCCCGCAGGATACTCGTACCTACAGTTGACTCTTCCAGGAGAAGTTCCAGGCTGTGGACAGGGACCTTCGGATCTCCACTCTGTCTTGTCCCAAAATACACACTGGATCCACTGGAAATGCACTGTGTAGTTTACTACCCCAGCAAGGTATTTGTTTGGAGGTCTCCTGTCATAATCAGCGTCTAATAGGGACAAATACCCCACATTGGCTCCTAGAAAAGGGGGTAAAACACATCAATAGCACATGTGAACTTTGCAAGGAACATGCTCCATCCCAAATGCAGGTGGAGGGGCCACTGGGGATAGACAAAGAGGGAAAGACTAAAAGGTGCACCAGGTTCTGGCCTTTTCCTGCTTTGGGGGGTTTATAGTGAATTAAACACACCAAGACTTTCGTTTGTAAACACTGGAGTGCAGAAGAATGGGTGGAAAGACAGTAAGAGCTAGATGACCAGGAAATCTATTGTAAAACTGTGCATCATAGAGATGCTAGGGAAGGCAGACTGGGACTGCACATAGCAGACCGAGAGGTGAGTGACCAACCCCTCAGCTGGACAAACCAGTCTCTAGGCCATAGGCCCCAGGAAGATCCCGGGCTCCCCACCTACCCACCTCAGCTATACTAGCCAGCCAGCTGGGCAAGCCTTTTGAAGGCAGACTGCTCTAACACCCCTGCTTTAGATCATGTGATCTACAAGTCCCACACTGCTCCCAAACCCACCCATTCCCCACATCCTCAGAAGCTCTCTGGGACAGATTGTGACTGCACAGAGCAGACCAAAGTTACCACTCTGCTCCCAAGCCCATCCATCCCTGGAGACTTCAGCAGCTCCGTGAGACACAGACAATGACTGCACAAAACAGACCAAGAGCAGCTCCCTGAGACACAGATGCAGCTGCAACGATCGGTCCAAGAGAGGATCCTTGGGATACAGATGCTAACTGCAAGGACTGGACCAAGAGGCAAACACTGCCGTACCAATTGAAGGAAGAGAAGGGTAGGTGCCAAACAAGAATACATTTAACAAACTAAAGAGCAATATGGCAACACCACAACCTAGTGGTCCTACAACAGGAAGACCAATTTTTTGTTTGTCTTTTCCTCCATTTCTTTAAGGGATTTTTTCATTTCCTCTTTAAGGATCTCTATCATCTTCATAATGTTACATTTAAGGTCGTTTTCTTCTGCTTCTTCTGGGTTAGTATGTTCAGGTCTTCCTGATACTGAAATCACACAAAATCTCAATAGAGAAAGAGAATTACAAACCAGTCTCACTCATGAACATTGATGCAAAAATACTCAATAAAATACTGGCAAACTGAATCCAAAAACACATTTTGAAAAATCCACCATGATCAAATTGACTTCATCCCAGAGATGCAGGAATGGTTCAACATACGAAAATCGGTCAATGTAATCCTCCATATAGATAAAAGAAAAGAAAACCATATGATCATCTCATTAGATGCTAAAAAAGCTTTTGACAAAATCCAACACCCCTTCATGATAAAGGTCTTGGAGAGATTAGGGGTACAAGGAACGTATCTAAACATAATAAAAGCAATATACAGCAAGTCAACAGCCAACATCAAATTAAATGGAGAGAAACTCGAAGCTATTCCACTAAAATCAAGAAAAAGACAAGACTCTTCATTCTCTTCATATCTATTCAATATAGTACATGAAGTTCTAGATAGAGCAATAAGACAACAAAAGGAGATCAAGGGGATTCAAATTGGAAAGGAAGAAATCAAACTTTTGCTGTTTGCAGGTGATAGGAGAGTATACATAAGTGACCTCAGTGAATTGTTACAGCTGATAAAACACCTTCAGTAATGTGGCAGGATACAAGATCAACTCAAAAAAATGAGTAGTCTTCCTATATACAAATGATAAATGAGCTGAGAGTGAAATCAGAGAAACATCATCCTTTACAACAGCCATAAGCAATATAAAATATCTTGGGATAACACTAACCAAAAAAAAAAATGAAAAACCTGTATGACAAAAACTTTAAGTTTTCAAAGAAAGAAATTGAAGAAGATATAAGAAAATGAAAAGATCTCCCATGTTCCTGGTTAGGTAGGATCAGCATAATAAAAATGGCAATCTTGCCAAAAGCAAAAGCAATCGACAGATTCAATGCAATCACCATCAAAATCCCAACACAATTCTTCACAGACCTTGAAAAACAATACTCAACTTCATATGGAAAAACAAAAACCCAGGATAGCCAAAACAACCCTGTACAATAAAGGAACTCCCGGAGGCATTAGCATCCCTGATAACAAGCTCTATTACAGAGCTACGGTACTGAAAACAGCTTGTTATTGGGCTGAACACTGATAGGTGGACCAATGGAATCAAACCGAAGACCCGGATATTAATCCACACTCCTATGAACACCTGGTTTTTGACAAAGAAGCTAAAATTATATAACGGGAAAAAGAAAGCATCTTCAACAAATGGTGCTGGCATAACTGGATGTCATCATATAGAAGAATGCAAATAGATCCATTTATCTATCACCATGCACAAAACTCAAGTCCAAATGGATCAAAGACCTCAACATAAAGCCAACCCACTGAACCTCATAGCACAGAAAGTGGGAAGTAGCCTTGACCGCATGGGCACTGGAGACCACTTCCTAAATATAACCCCAGTAGCACAGACACTGAGAGCAACAATCAATAAATGAAACTTCCTGAAACTGAGATGCTGAAACTTACTTCTGTAAGATAAAGGACACAGTCAATAAGACAGAATGGCAGCCAACTGAATGGGAGAAGATCTTCACCAACCCCACATTGGACAGATGACTGATCTCAAAAATATATAAGGAACTCAAGAAACTAGACATCAAAATACCAAATAATCCAATTTTAAAAATGGGGGTACAGATCTAAATGGAGAATTCTTAACAGAAGAATCTCAGATGGCCGAAAGACACTTAAGGAAATGTTCAATGTTCTTAGCCATCAGGGGGAAATGCAAATCGACTCTGAGATACCATCAGATACCTGTCAGAATAGCTAATATCAAAAACACCAATGACATCTTATGCTGGAGAAGATGTGGAGTAAGGGGAACACTCCTCTATTGATGGTGGGAGTGCAAACTTGTACAGCCACTTTGGAGATCAGTATGGTGGTTTTTCAAATAATTGGGAATCAATCTACCTCAAGACCCAGCAATATCACTCTTGGGCATATACCCAAAGGATGCACACCCATACCATAGGACATTTGCTCAACTATGTTTATAGCATCATTATTTATAATAACCAGAACTTGGAACAACCTAGATGCCCCTCAGCTAAAGAATGGATAAAGAAAATGTGGTACATTTACACAGTGGAGTACTACTCAACAGTAAAAATCGATATCTTGAAATTTGCAGGTAAATGGAGGATTTAGAAAAAAAATCTCTAGTGAGGTAACCCAGACACACAAAGACAAAACAGTATGTACTAACTCATAATTGAATATTATACATAAAATAAAGAAAACTAGCCTACGGTCCACAAACCCAGAGATGTAAGGAAGCAAGGAGGTCCCTAAGAGAGACATACATGGATCTCCCTGAGAAGGTGAAATATACAAGATCTCCTGAATAAATTGGGAGTGTGGGGGGAAGCGGAGGGGAGAAAAGGAATGGAGAGGAGGGAAGAGAAGTGGCGAGGGGAGAAGGGGAGGAGCAGAACATGAGGGATTGCAAAGGTCAAGTTGGGGGAAGGACAGAGAGGGAGAGCAAGGAAAAAGATAACTTGGTAAAGGGAGTCATTATGGGGTTAGCGAGAAACCTGGCACTAGGGAAACTCCCAGGAATCCACAAGGATGACCCTTGCTAAGAATCTAAGCATTAGTGGAGAGGGTGCCTGAACTGCCCTTCCCCTGTAAGCAGACTGATGACTACCTTAATTGTCATCATCGAACTTTCGTCCAGCAAATGATGGAAGCAGATGCAGAGATCCACAGTTAGAATGGGCAGAGCTCCCAGAGTCTAGCCGAAGAGAGGAAGGAGCAATAATATGAGCAAAGGGGTCAAGATGATGATGGGGATGCCCACTTAAACAGCTGACCTGAGCTAGTGGGAGCTCACTGACTCCAGACTGACAACAGGGGAACCTGCATAGGCCCAAACTAGGCCCTCTTAATGTGGGTGACAGTTGTGTGGTTGGGGCAGACTGTGGGGCTACTGGTAGTGGGACCAGGATTTATTCCTAGTGCATGAACTGACTTTTTAGAGCCCATTCTCTTTGGAGGGAAAGCTTGCTCAGTATAGATATAGTGGAGAGGGCCTTAGTCCCACCTCAAAGCGAAACGCCAGACTTTGTTGACTCCCTATGCGAAGCCCCACCATTTCTGAGGAGTGGACGGGGCATAGGGTGGGTGGAAGGTGGGAAGAGTGGGAGGAGGGGAGGGAGAGGGAACTGGGATTGGTATGTAAAATGGGAAGAAAAGATTGTTTTAAAAATACGTAAGTAAAACACTAAAAAAGTGAAAGTACAGAAAGAAATCAAGGTGATTAAAAAGTTAGAGAGAAAAAAAATAAAAGAAGAAGAAATGTTAGGGAAGCTTCATCTATGATGCTGCAGCAGCATGGCCATCTGAAGCAGACCCAAGACATACAACACCAACAGAGCTGGCAATATGGAAGGGGGCCCATGCTTACCTGAAGAACTGTCGGCGACCAATGAATGATGAGAATGAGAGAATTGGTCTTCCCCACGGATGAGCCACCTAACTGGTTATCTAGTACCAAACAGTCAGCCTTGAAAATCATACATACATACATATGTACGTCTCCAAATGGTGGACTAAGGCAAGCTGTACTTATATATTTAGGCATTTGTGTATACATGTGTGCATGCATGTGTGTGTGTGCAGCAATAACAACCAAAGTAAATGAAGCCATGGTTTGAAGAGAGAAAAAGGAGCATGGGGTGGATTGAAGGGAGAGATGATATAATTTTAATGAAAATAAGACTGATGTATTTAACTATTAAAATGTTTTAAGCTGTGTGTGGTGGTACAGATTTAAATGTTGACACAACAAAGGAAAAAACCAACCATGCACACACAGGGCAGAGAGTCCTCAGCACATAAAGAGAATGGAGACTTCAAAGGCTTAGCACGCACTGACCTTTCCATGGAACAGCAGGCACATAAATTTGCACAGTCTGCTCATCCCAGAAGTACACCTGCTTCACAAGAAAATCTGAAGGCGTAGCTTTCTTGGAGAACCTAGGGGCAAACAAGAGGTAGTGGGACAGTTTTTCTCATCTGTGTAGATTTTACTTACGCACTTCGTGATGATCGTACTTATCCCTAGAAACAGATAGTTGGGGATAGTCAGGGCTAAAAAATACCAATGTACTTCAGCCCCTGGTACGCTTAGCCCCTTAACTCCACCCCCTCCCATACACAAACATAACGCTTTCCCTTATATCTGTAAAGAACAAACCAAAACCAAAACCAAACAAAAGCTACTTCATGAAAAAGTAAGAATAATGCCCAGCTCTATTTGTGGCATGAGAGCAAAGACCTGGCTGCGTGCTGAGGCACAGGGCACGCGTGAGCTTATCAACACTAATGCTTCATCGTGCTACCAGGAAGTGGGGGGGGGTTGGCAGGTAGAGATCAGAGCCTCTAACTACTCAGGTAAAGAAAGTTTCAAGCACCTCCCTTTTGTATGTGACTTTGAAGAACTAAGTAAAAAAAAAAATTAGATTCTTTAAGCAAATAGATGCCCAATGGCTCAGCTCCCTTGGCAGATAGAGTTGAGCGAGCGAATGAAGACTCAGCTGTGTGTGGAGCCCATCTGCCCAGCAGAGCCATGACACACCACTGCTCCCAAGTCCCCTTCAGCCAGCCAAGGACTTATATGGTTAAGAGGTGCTGTGGTACAGTTAACATTTGCCTAAACACATGGGACTCCCAGGACAGAATGACACAGAGCTGCTTCTTCCAGAAGACAATGCCACTCCCCACCTGCCACTCAGTCACTACAGTGGCTTCTAGCAGTCTTTTCTGCCTGAGAGTCCAAAGAATCTCCAATAGCCTCTCCACATAGTCAGGCCGCTACCTGAGACCAATCTAATCTCACATGCTCAACATCACCGAGAGAATTAATCGATCAAGTCTTTTGGAAAATATAAATTTGAATACATATTTTTCCTAGGGGGGAAAAAGAGAGAAAAGAAGCAAGGGAGGTAGGGAACAATAGAATAATTCCTGTCCAGGACTGTACTGTTGTGTTATCAGACTTTTAAATGGTGTCATACTAGGTATGACTGAAACTCAGGTGTTTCTCAATTTAGTTGACAGGCGAAAATCTAACTTTTGAAAAAGCGTGGAAGCTCATTTTCTAAATAGATATTCATACTTATATACAAGTCGGCATATATATAATTCCTTTGACAATGACCCTCATTATTCCTTTAGAACGAATCCACCCATCTGTTCACAAACACCCTTAGCTTAAGGACACTCCATCATGCTGCAATCTCATCTCCCCTTCACACACCTTACTAGCAGCATGATGGGGAAGGCTCTCGTTCTGGGCTTCAAGAATTGGATGCGTATCTGTAAAGTTTCCTGGGGTTTTTCAGAAAGCCCAGTGAAGCAGTGCAGATTCACCTCATCCCGAAGCAAGGTGAACACGGCTGGATGTCTCTGGTGCTGCTGACAGGAAAGAGAGCAAGTCAGGCGGTTTGTCTTGGGGAAGCAAATGCATTGGAAAGCAGCCAGCCCAGCCTAAAGGCAGCAGAGGCAGTGGTCAGCTGTCTTTACCAGGTGGTCTTCCTCCCCAAACTCCACGGTCACAGGTGTCTCCAGCCGTCCTCTGAGAATGGGGTTTCTGCTCTTGCAGCTGTAGAGTCTAGGGCTCACCACGCTGCCCACCTTGGGGAACAAAGAAAATGAAGCCCCGACAGTTGACCGAAAGGAGAAAAGCAGATAGGGATGGTGGCGCACACCTTTGATCCCAGCACCCCCTGGAGGCAGAGGCAGATGGATTGCTGTGAGTTAGAGACTAGCCTGGTCTACATAGTGAGTTCCAGGATAGCTGGGTTGAGTGGGGAGACCCTGTCTCAACAAACAAATGAACAAACAAACAAAACCAAAGTAAAGCAACGAAAAGCAGGAAGTAATTGTAGTCACACTGTCCAGTTCTGATCAAACAAAATGAGTTTAACGAGATAGGCAGGCAGGAATTGTGTGGATGGGGGGGGGGCACCGCTAATGCTCCTTGTATGTTTTCCTTGCTGAAATGATAACTTATTAAGTTAAAAAAATTGTTAAGAGCTCTTATAAAAAGAAATATCTGGGATGGGTGTGGTGGTGCAAGCCTTGAGTCCCATCACTCAGGAGGCAGAGCCAGGTGGGTCTCTGTGACTCCAATGGCTGCATAGTGAGACTCTGTCTTATTTTTAAAAAGGAGAAAAAGGAGGGCAAGGAGGACAAGGAAGAGAAGATGGAGAGGAGTTGGAAGAGGAGGAAGAGGAAAGGCCCCACTGAGCTGAGCTGGCTGGGAAGGCAGAGGGTGGAGTTGATCATTGCACTCACTACTGCTCTGCCTGTCCTGCCCCACGTGATTCACAGACCCAGGAGCCACTGTGGATTCTGAAAGCAGATGCTCATGCCAAAGTGCAAAGACCTTGGAAGTCCCTCCTGACTTCCACACCCCTAACCTGGGACAGACCACACTTACCTCTCTGTTAGCGTGGAGGAAGAGAACACTCATGGCTCTTCAGAAGCCCCTTCTCAAGTTTTGTTCTGTGTTGTTTTTAGGAACAATGAAACCTGTCTGAGCCATGACCACTCCACCACATGTTCTGGCCCTAGACTCCCTGACACAGATTAGAATGCGCCACGGTGAACACTGCATGGATCCACCTCTCAGAGACCAAGGAACCTTAATTCTGCTTAGATTTTTCTGGAGAAATTTGTAAAGACAGAAGACCTAGACTAAAAGCAGAAATCCTGATATTTGAACAATCAGGCCATGATCTCCGGGAGCCTGACTTCAGACAGCTGGGACATCTTAGGTAAATAACTAGAGTTTAACTCCTAATGACCTATGGCACCTTCACCCAAATGGTCAGTGTCAAAAAGGAGGACTTGTGCTGGAAGCTGTACTAATTAACAAGACGGTGAGAATTCCACCCACCTACCCAGCTCATGACCTCACATAAACAGCTCACGACATAAGGCTAAGTAAGCACTTCCCCCTTGGACTTGCCCACAGCGCCTTCTGTGGTATTGTCTAATGACTCTTTTCTTTCTCTGTCTGGCCTCGTCTCTGGAAAATACATTCCCCACCTTGTTGCCACCAGCCTTCTACAGGTCGCCTCGGACACAGCAAAAGTGATCTTTAGCCACTTCAAAGCGGCTTCTCTTTGGAAACAAGGACAACGGGCAAGCGTGCCAACCTACTCTCCTTTCTTACGGAAGCCGAGTCACTGAGAATTTGAAGCCGCTATTAGACGTGGCAGAGGCCGCGTGCCGTACCTGTCCAGGAGCTCGTCCCGCTGGGAAGGGGCTGTTCACGAAGAGCATGAGCTGCCTGATGTAGCACGGGCTCTGGGATGCCTCTTGAGCAGGACGGCGCAAGGCCCGGTCGCCAGGGAAATGGACCCAGATGAAGCCCAGGTTCTGACTAGACTTCTGAAAGCTGTGATGGAGAAGGGTCCAGAACTCCATCTGCCCAGCGCTTATGTGAAGCTGATGCTGGCGGCTCAAGGACAGACAGGTCTGCAAACACAGGAGGGTGAGGAGGACTCTTGGAAGATGAATGAGCAAATGGGTACAAAACACCAAAGGCGACAATACTAAAGGCACAAATGGCTTTTCCCTGTTTGGGTGCATCTCACCGATATTTTATTAATTTCTTAAAAATTGCTATGCTTCTTGGTGCTTCTTAGTTCATAAGAAGAGTTTTGATAGCATGATTGCTTTTCAAAACCTCTAGGTCGGTTGGTATGTACACAAACCTAAGCTTTAGTACATGTTCAGACGGAAGACATTTCCACATCTGCATGTGAGCAATGACGACAAACTGCCGGATTCAAGCATAGGGTTATTTGATCTGCAATTTTCAAAGCATTTTGATAGCTATTAGTTAAATAAACCAGTAAGCTCGGGTGGAAGGGAAGGCAGACAAAGGGAAAGAAGAGCAAAGAACTTTTAATACTAACTGACTGCTTCCTCAGAACATTGCCATTTCACCAGACTAAAATACCACTGTAGGTCTCAAAACCACTGTAGCAGAAACAAATAAAATAGACATTTTTTTAACAGTCATAGTTCAGTAGGGCCACTTTTAAAGCTAATGTCTCTAAGCAGTCTTTTGTGTGACTTCATGTCGTTCTGCAGAAATCAAAGTATGCCCCCAAGTCCCAAATGAAGATCTATCCTAACACCAGACACACAACACTGCTGCCACATAAAACTTCACATTCCAGATGAACACTCCCAAATGCTGAGCTGCCACCCAGAACCATAGCTCAGCTCTCAGGAACCAACTCTAAATTTTCAATGGGAAAAGGGATATATGTATGTTTGCATGTGTGTATGTATGCATGCATGCATGTATACATGTATGTATATATGTATATATACTGGTTAGCATGTGAGAAGGGAGCAGCTGTTCATTTTGTTTGGTGTGTGCATGTGCGTGTGTGTCTGTGTCCATGTCTGTGTATCTGCTGGGGATGGAACCAAGGGTCTCATGCATGCCAAGCACACACTCTACCACTGAACTGCAGCCAGGCCTGTGGTTGTATTTCTGTGGGTGGATAGAACATCTTACTAGTAACATGTCAGAGATGATCTTCATGCCTTCTTCCTGCAGAGAGTCCTCCTTTCTCGTGTCTTCTTTGGCAGCTTCCCAGACTCCAGAGATGAGAAGGATAAACTCAACTCCCAGGTTTTTGTTGACCAGCAACTTCCTGGAGAACGGACCTTGGGCCAGGAGCATCTGTGCATATTCGAGGATGTGCACAGCACTCATCAAGCTCAACTGCATGGGAAGAGGAGATGGGGTCAGATGCTCCCTGGCACTCGGTGAGTAGATTTTTGCTGCTTTCCCTGTTACTAAGTATCAAAATGATTCAACATGGCGTCAAGGCAATGGAATCCAGTTCATGTTTGGTGTTAGGTGATGAGTGGACACCATTCCCAGCAACCATTGGTTCTAGGATGCTCAGCTTCTTCATTAACACAATGACCAAGAAAAAGCAAAAGGTCCCTGATAGCCCTTTGTGCTTTAGTATGGTATGCATTTTTTAAAAAGCATGTCATAAATCCTGTGCCATATTGGCCCCAACATCATTCCATAGCCTCCATTCTCTCCATTACCCACGCATAATCTGTGCTTAAGATGCACCGAAATTTTATCAACTGTCAATAAGACTTCTTCCCGATACCAAGCATATTCCTCTACCAGTAATACCTTTTCCCCCTGTTTGCCTAGCAAACCCCTCCTTCTCCACTTCCCTCTTTATAAACCTTCACCATGCAACATTTCCAAATGCTTGTGAAGGCAGAGCGGGTGGGCTAGTGTCACCACACACCCTTTGCCCATCTTAAACCGTTACCCTTCACTAGCAGCATTTAAGAAATTAGTGCCCATTTATTAATTCTTTGAGAATTTTATACATAGATACTATGTATTTTGATCATATCTCCCACCCACCCTTTCACCTAATTCATCTGAGATGCACTCACAACTGCCTGACTTCCTCCCAGTTCAGTATATGCTGCCCATGTATTAATGGGTGAGGGATCATCCAAGAGAGTGTGATCAATCTACCAAGGGTTACGCCCTTAAGGAAATCCGACTCTTTCCCAGAAGCCATCAGCTGTCCACAGGGCTCAGCTAGGGCGAGTACTGATGAGCCCCTTTCTCCTCCAAGCAACATTTGTTCTTGCATTCCCTCTTTAGGTTCTTTTTTAGAATGGAAAAATCTCAGCTATTAGTTTTACCTCTGAATACTTCACTCTGTGAACTGATAGAGAAGGACTCATTCTGAAAACGTGCTCCCCATGCTACAGCCAAGAGCCGCAATTCTATCGTCCTCATTTCGCAAGCTAACAGCTCCTAACATCTACTGGGGTTAACTGAACAGTTGTCTGTGCTGCAGAGGACATGTGCCCCTTTCCTAACGGCAGGGTTGTTAGCAGAGCTCTTTGTTTTGTTTTTGAGACAGGGTTTCTCTGTTTAGCCTTGGCCGCCCTGGAACTTGCTCTGTAGACCGGGCTGGCTTCGAACTCACAGAGATCCACCTGCCTCTGCCTCTGAGTGCTGGAAGTAAAGGCCACCATGCCAAGCTAACATAGTTCTTTTTTTTTTTAAGGATGTCTTTCTACATTAATTTCATTAATCAGTGTCTACAAGACAGGGATTAAACATTTCCTTCTTTGGTCTTTAGCAGCTTCTAGCAACTGTTAGAGAAATGTGTGTGGTGGGATGAGCAGATTCTGTTTTCTGGCAGTCACACTTGTTTAACCAATAGTGAGCAGTGGCTTAGAAATAGCTTCTAAAATGAAATTCTCCCCCAAACTGCCAAAGTAAGGTAGTCCAGAAGTGGTTTTTTTTAAATTCATTTGTGTATATGTGCACAAATACATGTGTGTGTGTGTGTGTGTGTGGTGTGTGTGTGTGTGTACATACATGGAGGTCAATGGTAGGTATGTTTCTCAGTCACTTTCCACTTATTTATTTATTTATTTATTTATTCATTCATCCATTGAGATAAGGTCTCCCCCTGAACCTGGAGCTTGCCAGTTGGCTAGACTAGCTGACCTGAGAGGTCCGGGCCCCTCCTGGTTTCTGTATCCCTAGTTCTGGGATTATAGGTATGAGCTACCGTGCTGAGTTTTTTACACAGTTGTTGGGGACACAAACGCGGGTTCCATGCCTGTGCAGGAAGCACTTTACTGGTTGAGACATTTCCTCAGCCCCTGGAAGAGCATTTAAACTATTTCCAGAGCTAAATCAAAATAGGGTTTTAAATAAAGAACTATCATCCATTTAAACATATAAGAGCATTATGCCCAATTTTTGCTCTGCACGATTTTTAAACAAACAAGCAAAAATATCAGGAATGGTTACTTCAGAAATGGCAGTCGTGTTCAGCTTCATTTCTGAGAGACTCGTGACAGGACTGTGGAGAGGTATAGGTTGATTTCTACCATGTCACCAACCTGAGCTTTCTGAGGAGTCAGGTCTGGGCAAAAACACCATGCCCCAGGTCCTGGAGACCAGTTGAGGCCATGTGTGCAGCAGTCATCAAGAAAATGTATGATATTAGGCTTGTCACTCTGAGAGTGACATCAATGACATGTGGCACACCTTATCTGTATTCTTCTCCCCTGAACTGGGGAGTCATAGAGTGGAGATGTCAGATGCATGAGAATAAGGAGGGGGTGATTGTGTCTCCATGGGAGGATCATGCAGAAAACACCTTCCCTGCATTCAGTCACTCGGACACCAGGGCTTTTTGTTATAGCAGCTAACATTACTTTAGCACAGCTTGTACCCTGGGAGAAGGAGTTAGAAGGCAGATGTGGCCCCAAATCCCAGTTCAAGTGCTATGTTTTTGTGGAGTCAGATGACCTCTGTCATCAGACCCCTGAGGGTTTCGTGGAGATTATGGCATTTGAAACCATCTTTGATAAGAAACTAGTATTTTCGAAGGAGCAGAAAAAAAACTGTTCTGGGCTAAGAGAAAACTTATTACTTCAGGAACATGAGAAAAACCCAGAGTGACAGCGCATAGAAGAGATGGCTTACAAAGGGAGACACAGAGATGCTGAGCAGGGCCAGGTGAGGTCTTTGTGTGCCATGTGGAGAGTCTCAACACTCTCTATAATGTAGAGCGCCGTCAGGCATATTGAGCAGTGGATGACACGGGTGGATGTGTTTTATGAAGGCAGATCTGTAAGTGAAGAGGAGCGTGTGGTCAAGGGAAGTCCAGCCTTCTGACCTGGCCTTGGCATGATTGGTTGGTCATCAGTATTAAAGATGAAGAAGATACATGGGAGGAAGAATAGAATATAGGTGACAGGGCCACCAGTGTCTCTCACTCATTCCACTTCTGCCTCTCTGTTGTCATGGCACTCACACTCCAGTGAGAGAAAGGAGAGCCCTAACGAAATGTGCAAGACAGCTGCTAAGTACAAAACTTCCAAAGGAGGGAGCCCAGGGAAGAAGGAGAGAGGGTGCAAGGTGATGTCTGCGAGGAAAGCACTTTGGCTGAGTGTCTATGGACTGTTCTCAGTTCTCTGCTGAGCCAAAGGCAGGGCACGATGGGACAACACCAACTACCATAGTTATGGGCCAGAATAAACAAGCGTGTGATTGGTTGAAGGACTCAGGTGAAGAAAGTGTAGATCAGAAGCAGCCAAAGCATGCAAGTTATGGTGAGCTGTTTGTGTGTCCCTGAATGTGAACACACAGCTGTAAAATGGTATTAAGAGAGGGGACGTGACTAACTGATTTAGAGAGTGTGGTGAGCGAGATACCCAGCCTGGATGAAAGATGGTCAGCTTGTAGGTTAGTGCGGCGCAGTAGAGATGGAAGAGACAGGGAGATTCTAATTGCATCCTTTTAAAAGAAGAACTGACTAGTTTAGTTACACTTGATGGACTCAGAAATCAAAGGATGCTCAGGTGACCGTGAGTGTTTTGACTTGACTCTGGGTAGCAGACTCTGGGTCCCACCTTGAGCCAAAGGAAGCAGGAAGAAAATAGAGTGGCTCTGAACTTGGAAATGTGAGACTGATTTACAGCACATGAGAGAAGGCTGGGCTGAGGATATGAAATGTACAGTCTGATATAGTCACATCAACTTAAAACTAATAGCCTAGAAGAGGTCATTTGGAGATAGCATTGGAGAAGAGGTCCAAGTGACTCCCTGCTGAAATGCTTACGATGTCAACATGACAGGGAGGAAGGAACTGGAGAACCAGGGATAGCAACCAAAACCTGAGTCATGAGGCCTTGGAATGAACTGCACCCTCATGGCATGTCCTGTGAAGGAAAAAGAGGGGCTGAGAAGAGCTTTTTGGTAGAGTTGAGGGATATTTTGGCTTCAGCACTAACAAGTCTGCCAAGCCACGACTGCAGGTAAAGCTGCAGGGCAGACAGCAGGCATGGGCGCTGCAAACCCAGGCGCTACCTCAATGCTCCACTGGAAAGAGGTGCCTGAAAACGAGAGCTGCTGGAAGAGGGTGGACATCAGCATATGGGTATTTAAGGACGAAGTGGGAGTCATGACAATACCTTGGCATCATCTAGAAGAGAAACAAAGGAAGTGACTGAGCATGGGCAACCTAAGGAGACAAACCCTGGAGAACAGCATGACAGAGACGGAGCAGCCGCTTAGGCTGAACATGCTCCAACCCCAGTGACATCAGACACACGATCTGGACTGAGGCCACACGGGGTGACGGTAGGTAGGTTCCTGAGCACAGAGGGAGGGAGGATGCTTGCTGGGAGCCCAGTTTTTTGTTTCCTAGTAACAGGGCATGAAGACAGATGTAACTGCAGTAAGATTTGCTGACTGGTGACAACAAGGGACTCCCGTGAGTTATTCTGTCATTTCTCAAAGAACAGCATAGTGAAAACACCTATTGAAGGACTCTGGGGAATGCTGAAGATCTGAGAAAACAAGTAGGCGTGACCATGAGAAAATTCAATACCACACATTAGTAATAAGAACAATCCACCCACCAATATGATTCATACTATAGAAGGCACTTGTTATTCCTTTGTATTTCTAATTCTGCATGAAGAAAAGGTCCTCAGGCATGGCTTGAGATGGATAATGCGGGTAGGAGAAATATTTAGGAGAAAGTTCTATCTCTAATCTCAATGTTAAAATAAAAATTTGAATCATATATTTATCAAGTCTTGATCATGGCCTTTATAATTGTGCAAATTCCAGGAAAATATACCTAGAAATAAATAGTACTTACCTTATTAGGGAAGCTTACGAGATCTCTCAGTATATGAATAGAGTCCACCATTGCTTCCTAAACAGTAGAAACAAGTCAACAAACCAGAGAGAGGTTATTGTACTATTTCAAATGTAGCTTGCTCATTGATGCTTTGTATTGTTCTCTTTGTTTCTATTTTGTTGATTTTGGCTCTCAATTTGATTATTTCCTGCCTTCTAGTCATCCTGAGATCAAAAACACTGATGACAACTTATGCTGGAGAGGATGTGGTGTAAAGGGAACACTCCTCCATTGCTGGTGGGACTGCAAACTGGTACAGACACTTTGGATATCAGTATGGCCATTTCTCAGAAAATTAGGAAACAACCTACCTCAAGACCCAGCAATACCACTTTTGGTCATATACCCAAAAGATGCTTAATCATACCACAAGGACATGTGATCAACTATGTTCATAGCAGCATTATTTGTAATCACCAGAACCTGGAAACAACCTAAATGCCCCTCGACTGAAGAATGGATAAGGAAAATGTTGTACATTTACACAATGGAGTACTACATAGCAGAAAAAAATGACATCTTAAAATTTGCAGGCAAATGGATGGATCTAGAAAACATCATATTGAGTCAGGTAACCCAGACCTAGAAAGATAAATATAATATGTACTCACTTATAAGTGGCTTTTAGACATAAAGCAGAGAAAAACCATCCTACAATTCATAATCCCAGAGAACCTAGACAACAATGAGGACCTTAAGAGAGACATACATAGATCTAATCTACATGGGAAGTAGAAAAAGACAAGATCTCCTGAGTAAATTGGGAGCATGGGGATCATGGGAGAAGGTAGAAGGTGAAGGGGGAGGGAAGAAGGGGAACAGAGAAAAATATATAGCTTAATAAAACAATAAAAAAACAAATTTAGCTTGTTTATGAAGAAATGGAGTATATACTGTGTTTTTCTATGAAAAGCCTTTCTAGAGACCAGCCCTTTTGTAGTGAGATCATGACGTTGGCTCAATGTTTCCTTCTGGTCCAGCATGACTCTGATGTGTCCCTGGCCAGCCTCACCAGTAGGAAATTGACACAATAGAAGCTGAAATAAAGGGATAGGACTAAAAGGAGCTTAGAGGAAGGGGCAGGGAAATGTCAGCGGAAGGCAAATGATTGGGCCTAGCAGAGTATCCTGTAATTCTAATGAACCAAGGCCTGCTTTGTATAGACATGAATGTTCCCTAGTGGCCATTGTAAAGCAGAGCTGCAGAAATGTCAGAAGGGCAGTAGTCTTTGAGTCAAAGTCATTTATTGAGAAACTGCACTTGGGGCAGGAAAGATGGTTCAGTGGTTAAGTGTACTGGCTGCTTTTCTAGAGGACCTATGTTCAATCCCATGTACCCATATAGTGGCTTACAGCCATCTGTAACTCCAGTTCCAGGAGATCCAAGGCTCGCTTCTGGCCTCTATGAGCACAGGTACACACACACACACACACACACACGCAAAACAACCATACACATGAAATAAATCTTTACAAACTTAAAAACATTGATATTTACAAAAAAGAAATTGCATACAATTTTGAACTTATCCCTTGACTGATGGTTGCTAACAGAATAAAAAATCGGATTTATGAATGTTTTTATTCATAGATACATTGGGAGAATTACCCATAGCGATAATCACCTTGTACCACTGCCTCCATTCTGAAGCAGAGGCATTCCCAGAAGCCTAGCAGCCTGCATGCCTGGGCTCCTTTCCTGCCTGGGCTGTAGGTGCAGGAGCCCTTGCTGAGGAGGCAGCTCTCAGAGGACGGCTGCTGTTCAGGTTTACAGGCACTGCACTGCCCTGCTCACAGACATACCTGGTCTGTAAAAGGTACTCTGCATGCTGAAGAAATCAATACATCCTGTATCTGTGACCACAGGCCACAGGAAGACGTGTTTCTGCTCTCCACATACAAACGGCTCAGGATCACAGTGGTCATGGCGATGTAGTTCCTGACTTCCGCGTAACTCCCCACCAGCTGGAGAGAAGACAGGGTGTCCAGGCTGGAGTCATATCTGAAGGAACAGAATGGTGGCGATGGTTTGACAGCATTGTAAAGCTTTATTCTGCCAAAGGGGGAATGGAGTTTGTCATTGAGTGGGTCTGAACCCAAAGAGAATGACATGAAGGGGAGGTGGTTTGTATCAGGGAAACTTGAAACGCAATTAGACACATTGCTAAAATACTAATAACATCTCTTCAATTAGAACTGAAAAAATACCTGATATCAAACAGATACCAATATACAATCATCATGATAAATGAAGGAATGTGGCCCAGAGCCAAAGACACAGTGGCTAGAGCAAACTGAAGAAGTGCAGGCAACCTAACCACTGAGAGCTCATGTGCGCAGACCCACATACAATGGGGAAACACACAGCATATTTGCGGCTTGGTGTGAAATCGTAAGTCTACGACTTCAGATTTTAGTAATTTGGCATTTTAATTATTTATGAATGGGATAATAAACTTATTTGCACTTGGAAAGACAACACCATGTCTTAGACAGAGCCCTGTGCACGGAGACGCCACCTTTTCCAGCTCTTGCTCCACACTGTCTTTGTCACGTGGCTGCAAAACACCACTTACTTGAATAACTCAGCCCGAATGTCCAAAAGCAACACAATGTCGAACTAAATAAAATGCTTGGTGAGCAATGAATCACATACCAAATAGTATTACATGTTGGCTAAAGACTGCAGGAAGCCAGGTGAAAGAGAAAACACAGAAATGAGTCTGAGAAGAAACAGCACAGATTGCACAATTAGAGAAAATCTGTTTCACAGATTTAATCTCCTACAGTCAATAAATGTACAAATAAAACATCAAGGAAACAAAAGCAGCCTTAGGAAGCCTTAGAAAATGGAGCCCATACCCAGAGAGGCAGAACATATCAGACAAAAGGTCCAGTTTTCAATGAAATCTTTATAGACAGCCAAACAAGCTTTAAAGTCCAACCCAAACTCAGGAAAGATAATAGCCAATAGGAACTTCTTGTGAGAAAACCCAAATGATGGCTTGATCAAAGACTTCAAAGCAGGAATCATAAATATGTTCAAAGAACTAAAGAAAACTAATTTTGAAGATTAAATAAAAGTATTATGGTGACTAATCAATTATAGACTAGCAATAAAGAAAAGCTATAAATCAAATGGAATTTTGGGAGCTATGTGTTTATTAACAATAATGAAAATTCACTGCAAAGTCTGAAAAGCAAATTTTGAGAAAAGCAGCTGTGAAGTTGGGGACCAAACAACAGAGATAATAAACAACAAACAGAAAAGAATAGGAAGAAAATGAGGATAGATATGTAGACATGCTGGATAGCAAGTTCACAAATAATACATTCCTTTTCTTAACAACAAATCCATTGTAGAAGAGGATGTCTATAAACTGCTATGGTTGAATCTATTACAGCTAGGCATCCATTCAGACAGATACCTTAAGGCACCTAGAATGGTTACACTTATATCAGGCTAAAAATAAAAGAAGTGGGGATCAAATTCTAATGATCCAGAGGGATATTTTCTGATCATAAAATGGGCCAACCCACCAGAAAGGTAAAAGTTATAAATACATAGAAGAATAAGGAAGCGAGGTCTCAGCCCTCATCTGTGTGAACCACATCACCATCAAGGCTTAGGAAACATGGTGGGAGAAGAGTTAGCTGGAGGATGAGGAGGAGAGCTATGACATGCTGTCTTCTGAACATGGCATGCCATAACAATCATGAACTCACAGCAGTTGTGGTTGCCTGTACAAGACCGACACAAGATCAAGCCAAGCACAGTCCCAGCATAGATAGGGTAGATGATCTCAGCTCTACCCTGTACACTGTGAATATGTGTTGCTCTCATTGGTTGATAAATAAAGCTTCTTTGGCCTATGGCAAGGCAGGTTAGAGCCAGGAGAGAAATCTAAGCAAAGATAGAGGAGAAGGGTGGAGTCTGAGAGACACCAGCCAGCCACGGAGGAAACAGGACATGTAGAAAATGAGGTAACACCATGACCACGTGACAATACATAGATTAATACAAATAGGTTAATTTAAATGTCAAAACTAGCTAGTAATAAGCCTGAGCCATAAGCCAAACATTTATAATTAATATTAAGCCTCTTACCCCTTGCTAGAGATCTGTTGGCAGTGAATGGTTGCTGGAGAGGGAGGATTATTATTTTTTGAGGATGTGGCCACTCGTAGGATTCCTATGCTCCAGTGGTCAGTCCCACCTCCATAAGCCGTGCTAACAATACTTGGTGGATTGTTAAAAAAGAAAGATGTGAAGTAAGGTGCATATTGGGGCAATAAGAGTGAATTGGAAGGGGAAGTTGGGTCAGAGATAATCATATTTTATTGTATACAATATAACAATTTCGAAGCCAAAGAAAAACATTTAAAATGTAAAAATCTAATGTAGAAATGTTCACAGTGCATTGCTAAACAGAGGTGGCATTATCACACCATGAATGTGCTCACAATTGCCCAAATACACAGCATTGTGGAATTGTACAAAATTGTTATGAATACACAGGGAATCTACCAAGAGAACAAAACCTGATGGCATGGGAGGGACAGGAAGGACTTCAAAGGTAATGATGTCATTAGTAATGGACAGAACAACAGCAGGAGAGCAGCAAGGTATATAAGACTCAAGATGAAGGTGCTCAAACACATTACATATGAATATATTAAATAAGAAAATGAATTTATTGCTTATTTTATGCATAGGAGTATTTTGCCTGAGTGTGTGTCTATGTACCATGTATGTGCCAGGTACTTTTGGAGGTCAGAAGAGGGCATTAGATGACTTGTAACTAGAGTTGTAGATGGTTGTAAGCCAGCATATAGGTGCTGGAAATAAAACCCCAGTCTTTTGCAAGAGCTACAAGTGCTCTTAACTGCTGAGACATCTCTGTAGCCCCCAAAGAATAAATTTTTAAAATATTCACACAATAATTTTGGGGCCAGAGAGATGGCTCAGCAGGTAAAGATACTTTCTAGGCAAAACTGACAACCTGAGTTTGATTCTCAGAACTTAGACAGAGGCGGAAAGAACGAGTTCTCCAAAGTTGTCTTCTGACCTACATCTATATGCCATGGCATGAAATGAGGATCAATAAATGCGTCTTAGCATTTCTGGTTTGTCCCAGTTTGCTTTCTGATGCTGTGATAAAACACCAACCAAAAACAACTCGAGGAGGAAAGGGTTTATTTCTCCTGACATCTTCCACGTCACAGTCTATTATGGAGGAAATTCAGGGCAGGAACTCAAGTCAGGAAGCTGGAAGCAGGAACTAAAGCAGAGGCCAAAGAAGAACACTGTTCACTGGCTTGTTCCCGATCACTTGCTCAATCTGCTTTTTTATATAACCGAAGATCACCTGCCCAGGGTGTGGGTGGGGCACCACCCACAGTAGTCAATCGTTAAACATGAGAATGTCCCACAGGCTTGTTTGTTGGAGACATTCTCTCAAGGCTTCAACTTCCCAGATGACTTCAGTTTTTATTGAGTTGACACAAAAACTGAGCCCAGCACAGTCAGCACTGAGGAAAATCACTCCCCGCTGCCAGTGCTGGTGGGAATGCCAAGCGGTGCAGCCCCGCTGGAGAAGTGCTAAGCAGGAGGTATCACGTGACCCAGCAGCTCTTCCCTGGAGAAATGAAAATGCTCACCCACACCAAAGCTTGCAAATGAATCTTCAGCATAACCCAGCTTACAGACAAAAAATAGGCAATGTCAACGAGTAAATAAATTGAAGCAATACAATAAATATTACTGAGTCATTAAAAATGAGGTACTGATTTATGCCGGATCATGGATGAAACTCAGCAATATTCATATGTGAAATGAAGAGGGACACTCAAGAGCTTATTTTCATCATTCCATTGCCACGACATTTCTAGCACATGCAAATCTTTAGACACAAAGATTTTGGCTTTGGGGATTGGGAGGTAGGAGTTAGGGTTGATGATTTGGGAGTGACTACCATTTAGTACAAAGATGTTATGATGGCCAAATGTTCCCAAACTAGACCATGCTAAAGGCCACAGTGCTCTGTGAGTGTGAGGAATTTCCATCGGTCAGTTATATAATGCTTAAATAATACCTCAGTTAAACTGTTTAAGGGGATGGAGAGATAGCTCAGTGGTTAAGACCACTTGCTGCTCTTCCAGAAGATGCAAATTCACTTTCCAGAATCTATGTAGTGGATAGAACCCCTCCAGCTTCAGGGGTTCAATGCCTCATTTGGGGCTCTTCAGGCACCCACACACATGTGAGAAACCCCAACCTCCACTACCCTCCCAAAGATGCATACATAAAATAAATCTTAAAAACATTTTAAAAAGAAAAGAAAGAGCATCATGGGCCCTGAAGCAGGATCATAGGACCATGCAAGTGGTATTAAACAGGCCATGACCAGGGAAACCCTTGTTTTTGCCCAGCAAGAGAAGAGCAATTCCTATTGTTCTGTTAGTAGTTCTTTATCACCTCCACCTCCCCGGGGAATATACGCTCTGCTGTCGGGTGTCTTTGTTGCACCCTCTTACTTACAGGTCCTTGTCAGGGCAGTCATTTCCATGGTAACGGGGTAGTACAGTCACTTCCACAGTGCATGGCTGCACCTTGGAGCCTTGGCCATCTGTGATCTCAATAGAAACAATGACTGTGAAGGAATATGACAGAGGAGGGTTATCCCAGCCGCTAGCTGTGGGGAAGTGTCTTTATACACCATCAGCAACTGAATAGCATGGGTAATGGTGACAGGGTGGGGGTTGCTGGCAAAACTCAGGCAAGCTGTCTTTCTTCCTACATCAAACACACTGAGGATACCAAAAAAGCTGTAAATAGAATCTCTGTCAAGCAAAACTATGAGCTATAGTAGCAATGGCTTTTAAAGATTTATTTTTATTGAAAATAGATTTTTCAGATAATATGTTCTAATTACAGTTGCCCTCTGACCCCTCTTAGATCCTTTCCACCTCCCCATTCACCCAAATTCACACTCTTTATTGCTTTCTCTCATTGGAAAACAAACAGGCACCTAAGAAAAATAAAGAAAAGAAAGAATAATAAAACAAAAAACTGGAATAGAATAAAACAAACAGAAAAAAGGAGCCAAAGAAAAAGCACAAGAAACACATATAGATTTAGAGAGACAGAAGCATACACATTCTAACATACAGCCATCCCAAAATTATACACTATGTAAGTAAAAGACCTATAAGGTTGAAAAAAAGGCAAAAGAAAGAAAGAAAGGAAAAATTGAAGGAGGGAAGGAAGGAAGAAAGGAAAGAAGAAAGAAAGATAAAAAGGAAGGAAGGAAAGAAAGAAAAAGAAATCAGACAAAGCTATATTCAAAGATCAATTTCTTGCTCAACCATATAGAGAAGTGTCCTCCTGCAGTAGAAGGAAACAAATACAGAGACCCACAACTGGACAATATGCAGAGAGTGAGAGACTTTGGATGTCTCTCGAATGCCTCCCCTCAGGGATCAGGGAACCCTTGAAAGAGGCGGCAGAAAGAGTGTAAGAGCCAAGGGGGATGGAAGACACCAAGGAAACAAGGCCTTCTAGACACCATAGGACTGTTGCACATGTGAGCTCTCAATCATTGTGGAAGCATGCACAGGGCCTGCACAGGTCTAAGCCAGACACATCTCAGCGCTGAGTGGACACGAGCCCCCATCCCTAACCCAGAAGCTATCGCCAATTGATAACCGCTTGCAAAGGAAAAATCGGTTCAACAGAATCTCACTGGGTGTACGAACCACACTTAGGTCATGCCCAGGAGTAGGCAGCCAACACAAAACAAACTTAATAGTAATTTTCAGATTTTTGTCTTATAAAGATTTATTTTTAATTGTGTGTGTATGTGTGTCTGTGTGTGTACATCAGTGTCAGGGTGTGTACATGTGAGAGCAGGTGCTCTCGGAGTCTAGGAGAGTATATTGGATTTCCTGGAGCTAGGGCTACAGGCACCCACCTAACCTGGTCCTGAGAATCAAATTCAGGTACATGAATTAGTAGTACATGCTCCTAACCACTGAGACATCAGTGCTGCCCCATGGTAATGGCCTGCTTACCAGGGATTCAAAAAGTAAGGTATGGTATGAGAAAAGACCTCAAGATTCTTCTGTCCTTTTGGGGAGACCTCACAGCCCAACCCAAGATCTGAACACCAAAGTAAGGTCAGTGAATGCTCATCAGGCAGGGAACAGAGGGTGTCACAGAGGACAGACAGGCAGATACTATCACTGTGTGCTATAGGAGGGTAGGGATAAGTCATCATCCATTCACAAGGTCACGGTTAGTAGAACTATTTCTACCCTCCAGAGTATCCCTGTCCATCAAAAACATAAGGAGTGCTGAAAACATAGAGAGTGAAATCCTGAGTGCAATGGACAGTCCAGTGTTAGTGTCATATCTTAACTAGTTTCTAGTTAAAATGATCGAGGCAGATTTAGCAGGCAAAGTTGAAGAAGAATTCTGAGGGGAGGCTTGCATAAAAGCATCCCTATGTATCTAGTGAGAAACGGCAACTTGATGGACCGAGGAATCCTTTCATGTAACAAAGGCTCAAACGTGTGATAAGAACGGCTGGTGAAGGTGGGGTTTAGATGATGGCCACAGGTATAGTCATGTGTACCACACAGAAAGACCAGCATGTATGTGAACCCTGGGTATCTACATAGTAGACCCAACTTGGAAAGGTTGAAGACTTAACTTGGATGTCAGTCCTTAGGATGTGGGCCTTGGGCATAAGTATCCTAATCACTGAGAGGCCCAAATTCTGGGCTCTAACTTTCCCCAAGATTGTGAACAAGTCAAACTCTATTACAGAGCAAAAGTACTGAAAACAGTGTGGTATTGGCATAAAAACAGACAGAAGGACCAACGGAACAGAATTGAAGACCCAGATATCAATCCACACACCTATGAACACCTGATTTTTGACAAAGAAACAAAAAATGTAAAATAGAAAAAAGAAAACATATTCAACAAGTGGTGCTGGCATAACTGGATATCAACATGTAGAAGAATGAAAATAGACCCATATCTATCACCATGCATAAAACCCAAGTCCAAATCAATCAAAGATCTCAACATAAAGCCAGCCACACTGAACCTTATAGAAGAGAAAGTGAGAAGGAAGTACACCTGAATGCATTGGCACAGGGAACCATTTCCTAAATATAACCCCAGTAGCACAGGCACTGAGAGCAACAATTAATAAATGGAACCTCCTGAAATTGAGAAACTTCTGTAAAGCAAAGGACACGGTCAACAAGACAAAATGACAGCCTACAGAATGGGAAAAGATCTTCACTAATCCCACATCGGACAGAGGACTGATCTCCAAAATATACAAAGAACTCAAGAAACTTGATATCAAAAGAACAAATAATCCAATAAAAAAAATAAGGTACAGACCTAAACAGAGAACTCTCAACAGACAAATCTCAAATGGCTGAAAGACACTTAAGGAAATGTTCAACATCCTTAGCCATCAGAGAAATTCAAATCAAAATAACTCTGAGATTCCATCTTACACCTGTAAGAATGGCCAAGGACAAAAATACCAAAGACAGCTTATGCTGGAGAGGATGAGGGATAAAGGGAACACTCCTCCATTGCTGGTGGGAATGCAAACTGGTACAGCCCCTTTAGAAATCAGTATGGCAATTTCTCAGAAAATTAGAAAACAGCCTATCTCAAGACCTAGCAATACCACTTTTGGATATATAACCAAAGGATGCTCAATCATACCACAAGGTCATATGCTCAACTATGTTCATAGCAGCATTGTTTGTCATAGCCAGAACCTGGAAACAACCTAAATGCCCCTCGACTGAAGAATGGATAAGGAAAATGTGATACATTTACACAACAAGGTACTACTCAGCAGTAACAAAAACAATGACATCTTGAAATTTGCAGGCAAATGGATAAATCTAGAAAACATCATATCTTGTGAGGTAACCCAGACCCAGAAAGACAAATAAGAGTATATTCTCACTCACAAGTGGCTTTTAGACATAAAGCAAAGAATAAGCAGCCTACAATCTACAACCTCAGAGAACCTAGACAACAAAAAGTATCCCAAGAGAGACATACATGGATCTACATAGGAAGGAGAAAAAGACAAGATCTTCAGAGTCAATTGGGAGTGTGTGGGGCTCACCAGAGAGGATAGAAGGGGAGAGGTGAGGAAGGGAGGGGAGCAGAGAAAAATGTATAGTGCAATAAAAGCAATAAAAAATTGATAAAAAAGAATAAAAGAAATTAAAGTTAAATACCTTAAAGGCTTTCCTAAGAATAATATATTGTAACCGTCCAATGTATTCTACTAACTACTATCATTTTAAATTAAACTTAAATTAAAAAATACAGGTAAAGGACCTAAATTCACTGAGGTGAATAAATGATTTTAATTTCTAGGCCCCTCTAATAATTCGTAGCTTTCAGAAGGCAGGAGAAAGTGTTTGGAGGGATTAAGTAGGCATACCGAGTCACACGGTTGACACTGTGACTTACCCTTGTAATTGTCTGAGGTCTCACCAGCTGGCAATAAAAAGTAGTACTGGGTATCTTGTCCGCTGTACAGGGTGTGTAGAGAAGTGTTTCCTACCCGGTAACGAAATTCATAATGGAAGTCCTATGGTCCAATCCATGGGAGCAAAAATAAACAGGAAACTGAGCACACTATGGATGGAATCACCAATGAAAGCCACATATCTCTGCCTTCATGGCCACTGGTGGTCGTGTTTTGCAGCCTAGACCAGGGTGCTGACATCATCTTCAGTACACACAGATGAGAGAACCCTCCTGGCGCTGTGGGAGTCATGGGTTCCTAAGCCAAAGGGCTTCTCATATTCTGCCCTTGGGTCAGCTAGCTCTCCTGTCTTTGGATACCCTAACTTGGCAGTTTGCAACCTGTGGGTCACAACCTCTTCTCTATGCACTAGGGCAGGTTTCTGAGAAGGAACACGGGCAGAACAGGACCGGGTCAGATGGTGTCCAGAGCCAGAGGACTCTGACTGAAAACTCACAGCCTTATACTGTGCCGTCATCTGACTTCAAAGGGAGCCTTGGTCAAAGGGGCAAGTGTAGGTCAGAGACATGTCTTGGTGATGGAGTTAGGTCTCAGATTGATCCCCCCCCCCCCGTTTGTTTGCCCATAGTTAACAGAGCCTCCTGACTTTGGGACAAAGCCCTGCAAGGATCCTCTCCTTCTAATGAGGAGGGTGCTCTTACTAGTAGGAGGAGTCTCCCATTGCAGGGCAGGCCCAGCCCTGCAGCCGGCCATGCGAAGAATCCCTATGCTTTCCTAGAGCTGTGGTTGCCTGCACCGCTCAGGACAGACAAGGGTTCTCACATACCGGTTTCCCTGACATGCAGAAGACACTGAAGATGGTATGTGCCTCCATACCACTGTGGGGTCGCACCTGACAGGACATGTCCTGCGGAACTTGGTTGACCGTTATGTAGAGCTGAGCTTTGCCTAGTAAGGCTTTCTTTGAAGCTAAGAGAAAGACAGGATGGGGATTTCAGTCAGCATAGAGAAGTAGAGTGGAGAATCACACACACACACACACACACAACACACACATTCCCCATGTACTCAGCTTGTGTCTAGAATCTGAGGCAGACATCTGCCTAAGAATCCTCTGGGCAGATATACCCCAAAAGGCATAGTTATTACTCTCCAGTGATTAAACACTATGTTATAGCCTTTCTGCTTTATTAATTACCCTACAATAATCCATTATCATTCACAATTTTTTAAAGCAATATATACTTAGGATAAATCATGGGCTGGAGCTTTCTTTGTCACATTTGTCAAAAGCCCTCATCCGGTCCTGTGGCCTCTGGCAGGCTGAACACTGCCTGTGATTCCTATTTAACAGTGGAGTGACAATACTGACGCAGAGAATAGGCCCTTCAACACAAGTGACATCCAAGAGGATGTGGTGACTGGTGCCTTGCTGACCAGTCAAATCCCTGCAGAAGAAGCATTTAGAGCTAACAACCCTGGGGTATGAATAGCATACTGGACTAAGAAAGGGACATAGGGGCAAGTGTATTCCCCCAAAATAACACAAGCAAGGACAGCCACATGGCACCATATGTGATGGGGAGCACAGGAGACTGAAGCTGTTAGGGAGACTGTGTGTGCACTAAGTGGTGGACAGCAGAGCAGGACACCTGGAGCCTGAGCTCAGCTCTCCCAGGAGGCAGAGGACACTGAACAGGATCCGGGAACCATGGGAAGACTCGCAGGCATCTCCTGTACATGACCTAAGAGAACGGCTTTCAGTTTGTTCATTGGTGGATTTAAAAACAGAGGTGAGGGGCCCGGCACATGAGCTACTGAGAAGCAAAGGTATCCATTATAACAGAAGCAAGCATTGTCTCTGTGGGCAGCAGCAGCATCTCAGGCCTAGTGTCTAGACTGGCCAGGCAGAGATTCACAGCAGTGGTGAGAATCCAGAGGGCCAGTCTCTGAAATATCAAAAAACAAACAACCTTGGGCTGTCTCCTTGGGCGACGTATACACAAACTCAGGAGGCAAAACTGGAAGGGCACAGTAAGTTTTGCTTTTCTGTTTTTGCTCTGAGGTATGGTATGACCTTGAACTTGCCTTCCTCTTCCCTCAGCCTCCTCCCAACGGCTGTGATTACAGATGGGCCACTATGAATGGCTCCTGGTGGGCTCTAATGAATCCAAAAATGTGGATGAAGAATCAATCCTGCATATCAGTGGAACCTTCTGTGCTTGTTAAATGGGACTTTCGTCTCCAGAAGTGGGGGAATGTTTAAAAGTTACCCAAAAGAATACTTTCAGATTGAGTCATGAAAATGCAGGAGGAGTTTCTGGGCACTGAGCAGGGTAAGCCTGTGGTAAATTCCAGCCCAGGCTGAGCACTTAGAAAAATGGCTATAACACATGATTGGGATTAAATATATGTAGGGCAGGTGGCCCACTCAGGTGTGGTAGTTTGAATGTAATGGCCCCCATAATCCCACAGGGAGTGGCATTATTAGGATGTGTTGGTGTAGGAGGTCCTTCTATTTGTGTGTTGCTTTCATTGGTTAATGAATAAAGAAACTGCCTTGGCCTAGTTGATAGGGTGGAACTTAAGTAGGCAGAGAAAACAGAACTGAATGCTGGGAGGAAGAAGGGCAGAGTCAGAGAAGCCATGGATCCCCCACCTGTAATGGACACCAGTTAGAATCTCTGGTAAGCCACTGTCACGTGGCAATACACAGATTAATGGAGATGGGTTAAACTAATATGTAAGAATTAGCCAATAAGAAGTTAGAGCTAATGGCCAAGCAGTGTTTTAATTAATACAATTTCTGGGTGGTTATTTTGGGTGTAAGCTAGCTGGGCGGCTGGGACGAACAAGGGGCCCCTCCTTACAACAAGGTGTGGCTTTGCTGCAGTGGGTGTAACCTTGTTGGAAGAAGTGTGTGGCTGTGGGGAAGGCTTTGAGGTTTCCTATCCTCAGGATACTGCCCGGTGTGTCAGTCAACTTCCTATTGCCTGCAAGATGTAGGACTTTCAGCTACTCCAGCACTGTGTCTGCCTGCATGTTGCCATGCTCCTACCATGACGATAATTGACTGAACCTCTGAACTATAAGCGAGTCACCCTGATTAAATGTTTTCTTATAAGAGTTGCTGTGGTCATGGTGTCTCTTCACAGCAATGAAAACCCTAACTAAGACATTAGGCATCTAGAAAAAAAAAAGAAAAGAAAAGAAAACAAGAAAGAAAAAGAAAAAGAAAATATACAAGGATAGTAACTGGTCATTGTTTAGCCTGTTCTAAACATGCACCTGATGTCATAAGGAAGAACTTCACAGCAACTAATGTGAGCAACAAACAATGGGGTGGTGGTAGGAGAAGAGAAGGAAAGGTAGAGCCCAGGGCAAAGGGTTTCAGGAAAGAGTCACTGCAATTTCTAGGAACAAGTATGATAAGACCAAAGTGTTCATGGTTCCCCACACTAGATATAACTTGTACATTGACATACCTACAGAAGCCTGAAAGACATACATCTCGCCACTGCTCAGTGAGAAGGGTTTTATTGTCACAGCCGGTCCCATGATACCTACAGAAGAGAAGCATCCACGTGAAAGTGGCAGTCAGTGGGTCTCAGGAGTCAGCCCCACCTTTGCTCCAAGGGTACAGGTAAATAATACCCTAGTTACATGTTGTGGTGGTTTGAAGGTATGGCCACCATAGATGCATGTATTTCAATACTTGACCCATAGGAAGTGGCACTATTAGGAGGTGTGGCCTTGTTGGAGGAAGTATGTCACTGTGTGTGGGGTGGTAGACTTTGAGGTGTCATATGCTCAAGCTATACCCAGTGAAGGACACAGTTTCTTTCTGCTGCCTGTGAATCAAGATGTAGAACTCTCAGCTCCTTCTCCAGCACCTCTGAAACTGTAAGCCTGTCTCAATTAAATGTTTTCCTTTATAAGAGTTGCTGTGGTTATGGTGTCTCTTCACAGCAATAGAAACCCTAAGACACATGTTCTATTAAAATTTGGGAAGGACACTAGTCTGTGGGTTACCAGCCTTCTTTGAGGAGCCCAAATTTTTATCTCCAGGCCATTCTCACCCAACAGAAGCATTGAGGTGGATCAGTCTGCCTCAGCTCAGAAACGAGGTAGATTTCCCTAGCAACAAGGGAATGTTGATAAGATCTCATTTTGTGCATTTACAGTAAGCTCGATGTTTGAGCTTTTATTTTATAAATTTGACTTATCTGTTAAAGTATGATTGGCATATTGCATTTTTGTAGAATTTTGATTATGAAAAATTCTTAGCTCTTCCCCTGCAAGAGTAACCTGTCCTATCCTGCTTAGCCTTCCTCAAAATTGGGAGAGATGCAAGGTATAAGACAGGAGAGAGCAAGAAAAAGATCCCTTAAAAGTAGCATGAAATCCATAGTTTCCCCAAAGGGCTTATAGGAGTGACCCTACTCACATGTAGTACCCAGAAAGACAGTGGTCCATGAGAGCAGACAAGTCAACATGCCTGTGCTGGGGAAGAGAGGTTAAAAAATTCCTTTCCCCACAAGGCCAGCTTTACCTAATCCATCCATAGAAATGGAACATGTACTCTATGCAAGGTCTTAGGGACAGTGGATGCCATGTGCTGAGGTTCCTGCTGCTCTGCAGCTGGGGACTCCTAAGGGACAGCTGCAGCCAGTTTCATCCTTCGAGAAGAAGCCAAGGGATGGGTTGTGGTCCACAGAAGGACAAACATGAACAGGGAAGGCTGGGTGTTTCCTCTCATCCATTAAGACAAAAGACTTGGGAGAACCTGATGGCTGATTCCCAAATGCTTCTGAAATGGTTGTGAATCCGGGGTGTGAAGAGCGTGTTCATACCTGAGGAGGTGTAGCCGAGGAAGACAGCTCGGCTGACCAGGGCCTTAGGCCAGTCAATCATGAGAGCCGGCTTTGCCCTGTCTGTGTGGAGGAAAGGGCCCAGCAGGTTGTCCCCATCACTGGTACTCTCTTCAGCATTCATGCTTGGTCCTGATTCTTGGAAGTTGGTACTGGTCCCTAGGAGGATAAACCATGCCACAGGAGAGAAAGGGAAAGGTCCCAGCCTTGTGAAGCATGATTGTCAAGATTGATGCTAATACCGATTTCTGTGGTTGCTGGATGTGGTACATCTAAAGCCATGCCTTTAGTAAGTGTGCGTATTCAAGAGATGTACCTTAGTGTCTTATAACCAACCTCCCATTAGATCCTTTCTTTACCTTCCCCCCCTCCTTCATCTTTCCCTCCTCACTCCCTTGCTCATGTTCCTTCCTTCCTCCCTTCCACCTTGCAATCTGGAATTTCATAACGCAAAGTCAGGTGATGATAAATGACAGAGAAAAAAAAAAGTGCAGCAGACTCATAGAGAAAGCGAGTGTGGGGAACAGAAGGGAACTTCTATTGGCAGGGATTCGGAGCAAAGGATGAGTTCAGTGAAGATCTGGAGGAAGTTTCCAGATTGAGTAGAAGCCAAGTGTGGTGGGAATGGTCCTCTGTGCATGGCTGAAGAAAGAGAACGGGGACCAGAAGGTGGGCAGTAAAGTTGAGACATGACTGTGGCCACCTTTGAAATCTTTGTCTTGCAAGTGGCAGGAAGTCACCGGTGGCCAGAGGAAAGCGACCGTCTGGTTTGTGTCTGAGAAAGGCCCCTGGCTGCTGTGTAGAGGATATGATTGCAGGCGGCAGGCACAGAGACAGAAAGCCATTGTGTAGTCTGGGGAAGAATGGCATGGGATGGTGCTGAGCCCACTAAAGACTTCAAAGAAGGCCACAGAAACAAGATACAGTACCAAAAGACCTTGAGGAATTAGGACGATGCCTTTCAGAAAGAGTCATGCTTCGAACAGGATAAGATAATGTCTGTTATGTCTATTTGTTATTACTGATTTGGCACTTGCCAGGTCCAAGCAGGACCCCCAAAACACCTGTGTATGTATTACAAGTTTTCATTTCTTCTGTATGATTTTTATGGCTTGAATATAAGGTTACCCTCACAGGTCAATGTTAAATGCTTGGTCCCCAGCTGGTGATGCTCTTTTTGGAGGTCCTGGAAAGTTTAGAAGGTGGAGCCTAACTGTGAAAAACCAACTGAAGGTAGGTCCTTGGTGGTATGCTGTCCCCAGTCCCTTCCTGTCTGGCCCTTTGCTTTCTGTCCACCATGAAGAGAAAATCCCCTTTATACACACTTCCACTAAAGTGACCTTCTACCCAGGAGTGTGGGGCCAAGTGACCATAACCCAAACCCTGTGAAACCATGAGGCAAAAAGAGTAGCCAGAAAGCCAACCAATGCAATCGTGTTTCAGTATCCTACAAATAAACCAAACAGCAGAAAACCAGTGTTTCTGGCTAGACAGAGGCCACCTGTCCTGGGCTAGCCAATCCCTAGTGCTACTGAGCGCCTCGTCAGGAGCAGGTCTACCTGATCCACAGCCAGGACCCCTCTGTCCTGCTGTATACTCTGGGCAGCCATCCTCTGCTTACTCATCCCAGAGTCAGGTGCTAGGTGACTAGGTACCAATGCTGTACCAGGCATCACCCCACTGTCCACAGCCTACTGGAGTTACTCTGATTACCAGATCCTGAAGGACATGTTGCCTGTCTTGTTCCTCTGTCTGAAACCCTAGTGAAGCTGGGGCTCACGGTCCTCTTAGGCTTTCTCATGAGGCCCCGAGTGGTCGGTCACATGTCTCTTCCTAGGACCTATAGCCATAACACACTTTGTTTTCCCAGGTCTCTTTTCTGCTTCCTCCTATGACTGCCTATGAGGAATATCTCATACAAAGAAGAACTGAAGAAATCCTAAGTCTGAGACAGTTGAAGAAAACACGGCAGTGAATCAGAGAACCAACACATTAACTTAACCATTAATCACCACTCATCATCTGCCTGTTCTGTCAACAAATTAATCACCTGCCCATTCATTTGGTAGTGAGGTCTGTGCCATGAAGAGGGGCTCACAGTCTCCATTTGAAAATCCCTGAGGGGGGGAGGGTTACGTTGCCTTGTTGTTAGGGGCAAGCATGAAGCATCCAGGATGGCTGGTACATAGTAAGCCTGGGTGCAGGGCTCTTCTACATGGGGACAATCAAAAAAGTGGTCACCTGGCTGTCTTCCGAGGGATGGCACGTCTTCTTGGATGTCACTGTAATAGGCTTCAAAATCTACACAAGAGGGAAAAATTACATTTCATTTGAAGACACAATTAATGAGTGCTGTATGCTATAGACTAAACCCCCCGATACCAAGATCCTGCAAAGCAGAAGGAGTAGAACTTCATGATCGTGCAGAGTTAGAATGTTGCAGATCAGAGCCAAACTATCCAAGCCATTTTTTAGTTCCCTTAAGTTGTTATTCATTATCACTCCCATGTCTGACAGAACATCTTTTTGACTATAGGTAAAACCTTTAAGATGTACTCTTAGCAGAGGACTATTTGCTACCAATCCACAGCTAAAAGCTAAAATGCTGCCAGTCTAAACCTGTGTGACTTTCCCTCATTTGACTGTAAGACACCAACTGGTGGTGTCCCCCCTACACACACAATGTATTTGATACAACTTTCTTTGTTGTATAACTAATCAAATATCATGTAACCACTGCCACTGTGGAATGCAGTATTAAGGGCAAACTTTATCCATGTCCCTGAACCACTATCACTCATATTTGGGTCAAGAATAAACTATCTCTTAGCTGGGCCATAATAGCACATAGCAATAATGCCAGTGCTTGGCCAGCGAAGACAGGAGAATCAGGAATTCAGCCTTGGCTACATAGGGAATTGGAGGCCTGGGCCACATTAGTTAGAACCTGTCTCAAAATAACAAAGCCAAAATACTATTTTATTACACTGGGATTGGAGCTGGGCTCTGCACTCAGCACGAACACAGTACTCTTAGACTCAGGATAAAGGCAGAAGTGATTTCAAGCCTGTCCCATTAGATCCACTCCTTCCCAGGTGAGCCTAATGCCTAGATACAAGGATGTGCAGAGATGGTGGCACTTACCGTCAAAGGCAGGGGAGGAGCTAGAAGGAGGCCAGCTTCCCTCTGGAGTGCTCATCATCAAAGCATCCTCATCCAGGGAACCTGGTGCTGGACTCAGTGAGCTGGAGTCCTCTATGGGCTCCCCTGAGCCTACCATGGGACCCACCGCAGCAAGAATGTGGTGTCCACCTGCTGTGGACCCAGTGGAAATGCTTCCCAGGTTGTGAAGAGCTGTCCAGCTCAGGGGCCTGGGTGACTGCTCTGGTGAGTGTCGTGTCAGCGATCCTCTTGGGCTTGACTGCAGGTCTGACTGAGACAGCTTCAGAATGGCCTCGGATGCCGAAGTGCCCAGCAGCCCCACGGTACTGCAGAAGGGGACTTAAACGCGGGTGTGACAGGGTTAAAATTCGGCACTGAAAATATAAAATATAGGTTTTTAAAAAGATATACAGGCTGTGGGTTCCGTGCAAGATGGCTCAGCTGGTAAAGGTGCTTGCTGCATAAGCTTGGAGCCCTTAATGTGATATCCAGAAGTTTTGTAATGGTGACTAACCTCCACATAGGCACTGTGGCATCCCCAGCCAACACACACACACACACACACACACACACACACACACACACACACACACACACACACGTTAAAAATAAACACACACACATATATATACAGGTTACATAAGCATGTCTGCCTGTGGGGCAAAGATATTGTCTGCGAGTTTGGATTGACCACTGCCACCTCGGGGCTGAGGTTGCTGCAGTACCTTACGTAGTCCTGGAAACACAGGAAGCGGAACAGCACAGAGGTGGTGGAGGCTTGGCTGCCAAAACTCCCTAGTAGAAGCAGGGAGAGGGCCCCAGAATTCTCACCTGAGACTCCAGCCGTTTCTCCTAACTGCAGGTGGCCTGGGGGCAGGCACTAGAGCGCATAGGGTGGGAGTCCAGCGTGGCAGCTTTCCTGAGCCATCACCCAGGCTGTGCTGTGCTTTTGGGTAACACGTCTGTTTTTAAGTCACCTATGGTACTGTCACTAACCCTCCAGTGATGCTCCTGACTTGAGTGGACTGCTCATCAGGGGTGTATCTTGGTGCCCCATCTGGGGTGAATGAACACTTGTTCCCGTCTTCCTAGGAAGCACCATGCTACTTTAAACAAGCCTGCCATGGAACCCTGATGTTCAGATCAAGGCCCAGGCACACGGCTGTGGCCTGGTGCTGTGGAAGCCCATACGTGACCTAAATGTGTGCAAGTAGGGAAGGAAACTCTCGATTCCTTCTCTCGCCTGAACTTGCTCTCCCCAGTTTGCATTCATACTAGGGGGTGACCCTACCAGGTTCTACCAGCCCACTGTGTGAGTGACTCTATTCTGGAAGAAAATCCCGATCTTTTCCCTCCCTGACAATGAGGGCTCAGTAAATAATTCTAAAAGGCATCACTAGGGATTATGATAAAGGAGCAATGAGAAAAAAAAATTCACGGACAGAAATAACTCTTTGAAAAGGCAGCTTTTGTTTTTGACCAGGGAAGACCCTTTCACCTCTGTCCTCCATGGTGTCCTTTCCAGTGAGCTAGTGGCTTGTCTCCCTGTGTTCTGTGAAGCTGCTGTAAGAGGGGGTGATAGGAGCCCTAGTTAGCTTTCTCTGAGATACCCTGGCCTCAGGCAGCACTGGCCTTGTCGAAGCCAGTGTCTCTACCACAGGTCCTCACTTATGTTTAGGGTTTTGATTCATAAAGGTCTAGTTTGTCTTAAAGAATTCCGAGCCCCCTCTCCTGGGGTAGGAGACACAATCCCACTTGGTGTCCTCATTGTGCGTTGGGGGAGGGGCGCAGCTGTCCTTCAAGCTCTGCTTTATAAGGTTTTCTAAGAGCCTCAAATGGACTAAAGAAAACATGGCAGGCGGCCAGTGGGGGCTGAGCAGAGCTGGATGCCCAGCACAGAAACCCAGCTCTTCTGTGCCGCTTCCTGTTGGAGCTCAACCTCATTCCTCAGCAGCCTGCTACTCCATGGAGTGGTGTGGGAAAGGAGGAACACGAGAGTCGGGGGTGGACAAGAAGGAATTCATAATATTCTTTAGCCCAGGCAAATGGGAGACCTAAGACCACAGACCCCTCACCCCCAGGTCATTCTGATCAGCCTGGCGGATTTCTCCAGACATCCTGACATGGAGGAGATAAGGCACATCCTAGTGAAGCCCCTTCTTTCCCCCTGGAATGCCTCACATGACTGAGTGACTGCCAGTCCTCATCCTGTGTTCTTCTTACCAGTTTGCTGGGTAAGCCCTGCCCCAGGGTGGAATCACCAGAGACACCCCCTCCCCCGGCCCCGCGTCATTTCAGGAGCACTTATTCCGAGTAACTACAATTCCTGTTTTCTCCCTGTGGCCATCTTCATCAGGACTTGAATAAACTCTCTTTCCACACTCAGTGTGCCTCAGCTTCCCATTTGGAGAGCAGCAGAGACCCAAGATGCCAGCCCTTTCTGGAACGCCACCCTCCACCAGTGATCCCTGTCCTTCTGGGACTCTACCGGAAGCTTCCTTACATAGACATGGGTGATTACATCATCCTGCCCCAGGATGGCCAAACCTCATGTCAAAGACACTCAGGGACTGCTAGCCACCTGCCAGCTCATTAACATATGAAAACATGATCACATGAAAGAGTCCAAGGATTTTAGGAGCTGTATGCCAGGAAAGAGGACTGTATAGCCAACACAGATGTCAGTTTCCAAGTCTACTGCTCTCTGGACAGTGAGCGCCATCAAATCCTTTGCAATGGCTTCCTGTGATTCTCAACCAATAAAATGGCCCAAGTGGGTCTGTGCTCAGCCTCCTTACAGCACATATGTGAGAAACCATTATGGGACTATCACTAGGTGTCTAGAGGGCTGAAGTGGGATGAAGTCCCAGCTGTGAGTAGGTTCAGCAACCCCAGAACAACCTGTTTTTATTCATCAGAAAAAGAGTAGCCATGTTACCTTCCACGGTATTCTTTTCTGTTGCGTTGACCAGGAAGAGATCCCAGGAATAAGTGAGGTCTGGTATATCATCACAGTCTTCACACACAGCTCTGAGAGACAGTTCTTCGTTCCAGTTTACGCGGATGTCTTTAAAGTTGACCCACGAGATGTGGACGAATCTGGAACAGGCAATTGCTTTGATGTTGTTGGAAAATACCACGTGCATCCTTAGGCTGCATTTGTTTGGACGGGCCATGTTTGAACCATCTGTGTTGGCTCTGTATTATGAGAACTGAATGTATCATCAGAGCCTGTGCAGGGGAATCACAGACCATGTGACTAGCTTCCAGGCTTCACACAGCAGCCGGCGTTTGACTGAATACACCAGACAAGCATACTCACACCAGGTTCGGGGAAGCTGTGACTTCCTCAATGTCAAATAGTCCTGGGCTTTATTCCCTCTGTCACTCAGCCTCGGATCTGGCCGGGCTGTCCAAACACAGGAGTCAATACTTGAGTTATCTCTTTACCTTTTTACCACACGCTTGCCTCCATAGCTACAGACGACTTTCACCTGGGCCTTGCCAAGTCCTCTGCCTTTGCCACAGGCATCTGGCTTAGTTCTGCCTCCCACTTGGGCAGGGCTATTGGGTCATGAGCTGCCCCATGCTTTATAGTGTCCACAGGGACCACACCTTGCACAGTCCCCCATTGCATCTACACATCTCTGAGTCGCTATAGCTACACCCTGGCAATTTCTCCAGGCTCTTTGCTGGCCCAGGGCTGAGTCCCAAAAGCATTTCATGAACTCTGGTTCTTTGAAACATCATTAGGTGGCATGAGAGACTATGTTAGGCCTCGCCATGTGGATTCCTTTCCTATAGGACTTGAGGGCTCTTTAAAAGGCTGAGTATGGAGGGGACTTTCTAGGTGGTGTGCAGAAGTCTGTGTGTCTTTCACTATTGGGCACACCCCACGCCATGACTTCACCATGAAACATTAAGTGTAGGAGGCAAAAAGGAACATGGCAGGACAGGTCTGCTGCTTCCTCTGTATGTGTGTGTGTACATGTATGTACTAGCCGTTGGTCGTAGTTTCAGTTACTTGCAGTCAACCAACATCTGAAACAGTAAAGGGAAAATCCCAGAAACAAACTATTTGTAAGTGCTCAGGTATTGCCATTCTCAGAAACGTGTAATTCGTGTGCTAGCCCCAAAGTCGGTTCCCCCAGAATTCAGCCCCTGCCCAGTCACATATGACCTAGGCCTGGAAGGGGGATCCCAGAGGCTTCCATGTCCTTGTCCACCCTGACAGCTCAGTTCAGCCCTGGATTCCTGCTTTGGGTCTCTGTGGCTGTACGTGTATGTACTTTGGTAGCCTTGGTGATGATGAGCTTATGGGTTTGGCTCCTAGTATCTCTCTGTAATCCCTCATGCTCCAAGATGTCACAACTGGACCTGCACTTGCATCCCTTCAGTCCTGCTATTCCTAGAAGGCTCCCTAGTCTGGAAATCAGATCGCCTTGCCACCTCCTAACATCAGCCTTAAGCACTGGCCTTCAATTTAGGGGATGGGTGCGCTTACAGGAACGACCCACTGATGTGCCACTGTTAGCCCAGGAGACAGCAGAGCTACCCAAGGCACCAGCCCCTCCCTGGTCACCACCTTCTCACTTAGTGGTGTGGTCCTCACATGGCTGAACTTTACACTGGTCCCCATGAACAAAGTCCTCCTAAGCTGCCACCACCAGCCAGAGTGCTTAGCTATGTATGCTCAGGGCAAGGGTACCTGAAGTCCGGGTCTGAACGGGTGGACAAGAATAGCAAGGCCTGAGAAGAGTTCTGCCCATTGCTGGAGACTGTCAGGGTCACAAGGAACTGGTCACAGCACCCACTGAGCCATTTTGCTGGGAAGGAAATGGCAGGAGCCCGAGTGTCTACTTGGTATGGAGTAGAGTCCTCAAAGCAGGGCCACCTTGGCGAGGTGGCTGCAGTGCAAGTCCAGTGATACCTGTCCAAGAAGCCATCGGAGGGGCATGGTTAGCTCATGTGGCTGGGAAGAGATGATACTCCTTACTCCTTGACATCAGTGACACAGGGCTGGGTCTGTCTCTCCCACTCACTGGCACAAAGACCACTGTAATCCAGGTAGAGTTCGGCTTCTGGCTGACTTGTGTCTTACACCCTGGTCCTAGAGCTACTTCTGCCACTCTCTCTGCTCATAAGGAACACAACCCTGCAAAGCCTAGAATGACTCCTTCACAGTGACTCTGCCAATGGTGCATCTCATTTTGGAGACAACACAGCGGAGAGCTGTGTCTACAGCATGGACAAGGGCAGAATCGGGGAAGGGGTCGACCTCTCACCTCCACAGCACTAAAGAAGTGCCAAGTCCCACACTTGGGTGTGGCAAACACGAAGGATCACAGCAGGGGTTATAACCACAAAAGGGACTTCTCTACTCATTTCTGAATAGGGACTACGTACCAGACCCATGGCTATATCCAGTGAGAACCCTGCTGTACTGAACTCAATCTCCATGACGGAGGGCAATGATCAGCAAGCAGTCTTACGAGTGAGGAACAGGTAAGACAGGATTCGCTCCAGCCAGGATAGTGGCTTCCCCTCTGAGTCAAATGGGTGTGAAAAAGGTCAGAGCAGGGAAGTAAGTGTTTCTAACTTTTCCTAGAAATCTCCATCCTTGGAGGATGGACGTAAGCTGAGGCCCAGGTGGCTCCACCCAGGCAATGTAGGGGAAGTGTATGGGGTTGGTTTCTATGGGAGACCTAATGAGATCTCCTGACAGAGGAGACAGAGTGAGAGGAAAGAGGCTGAGGAAAGTTTCGATCTGAGTGACGGGAAGAAATGTTTCCTTGGGGTCCCAGCACCGAGAGGAAAGTGGACATTAGCCCCCACCCCAACCCAGAAGCTATCTCCAGTTGACATATGCTCAAAAAGGAGAATCCCCTTTCCTCCCCTGGAGTCTCACTGCGTATGCAAACCACACTTAAGGGCAGCAGTAAATGAGCAACACAAATGGTACTTTTGGATTTTTTTTTGTCTTATACTGCTTTGTTTGGGCACTTTTAAAACCTAACCTAGCTTTTGCTTGTCTATTACAGTTTATGATTGTGTGTTTTTATGGGTTCCATTTGTGTGTGTGCATTAGTGTGTATATGTGTTTCTTTCCTTTTTTTCTTGTTTTGTGTTCTGGCTTGTTTGAGAGACAGGGGCAGGGGCATGGATTGGACCTGTGGGGATCAGGGAGGATTGGGGATGATTGAGAGAGGGGAAATCAGAATCAGAATATCTTGTATAAAAATTGTTTTTAATTAAAAAAATGTTTCCTGGTTGAAGATGGGGAAGGGGCAGAGCTTGTGGCTGGGCGAGCTGAGACGCAGGAAAGGGGCCCACAGGTGGTGGCGCTGCACACAGCACGGAGCACATGGGCGGAGGAAGTGAGTCTGCGGCTGTGGGGAGGGTTGAAGGTTGCCTGAGTGGGGGATGTGTGGGAAGAGGACCACATCAGACGACTGGGAAAGGCCTGCTGGGTTGGGCTGTCTGGCCCGGAGCCTGGGACCACAGAGCAGAGCCTCTGTACAGGCAGCTCTCTGCCTCCCCCACACAAGGGCATCTGACTAAGGAGTCCCTTATGAAAGGGGCGCATTTACAATGTGCGTTCCAAAATGGCATTTTAAGCATGAGCTTTAAAAAGTGACTCACGCTCTACTCACCTTGCCTATATTGACTTACACTTGGATAATGAAGAAAGCACTTCAACTACCGAAAGCTGGGACACATAACTATCTCAAACTACACTGGCAGAATTCCCAGACTAACTCTCCTAATATTCCTGAGCCAGAGTTTAAAGACATAGGAGCCTGAGAACCTTGCAGCTCTGGGTTCTTACCTGAGAGCAGCCCCTGGGTTGTCAGGGTCATAGGACTGGAAGCCTCTGAGGATGATGGAGGTCGTGGTGGCCCTGGGGATGAAGACGTGGGTGCCTTCAGAGATCACGCTGACAGGAGCCCTGGCTCGAACTTCCACACCAACACTGTAGTTGCTATGCACCATACTTCCCTTGATCTGAACCTGAGAGACCAAACACAAGGGGGTATTACAGGAGAAGAATGCAGATGCTTCCTGGAACTGCACCTGGGACACTGACCCTCATCTCTAACTGCAGGAGTCACCTATAGCGCTCATCAGAGGGTGTGGCTGGGGGGAAAAGCATGGATTTGTTAAGAACCAAGTCTGCCTAAATGCAGCTATCTAGGTGTGTGTTGGTCAGTATTTTTGTCAAGTGGATACAAGCAAGAGTCATTGGAGACGAGGAAACCTCAGCTGAAAAAAAAATGGCCCCATCAGATTTGCCCATAGGCAAGTCTGTGAAGCATTTTCTTGATTGGTGATTGATGTGGATGGGCCCAGCCCACTGTGGGTGGCACCATTCCTAGGCAGGTGGTCCTGGGGTGTATAAGAAAGCACACTGAATGAACCAGGAAAGGTAAGTAGTATTTCTCCTTCAGCGATGACATCCCTTTTCTAACCCGCGTGGTTCTATATCATTTTCCAGCACTTGTGAGAGCACTGGCTGAGGGTCGTGCTGGGTACTCCTCTCATGACCCTGCCCTCGGGTGAACATCTTCCAATCTTCTCTCTTAAATGGCAGCATCTCTATTTTTCCATCCCTCCATCAGCACAGTTTTTATTTAAAGTAGGTGCAAAGAAAAGGTGTCTTTAAAAAAACAGAAGTAGTTTTTCATTGATTACTTGGCCAACATTAGAATACATTCTCTCTCTCTCTCTCTCTCTCTCTCTCTCTGTCTCTATCCCCCCCTCTGTTTTGTGTGTGTGTGTGTGTGTGTGTGTGTGTGCTTGTGTGCTGCATGCACCAGCCTAGACTAGACAATGAGTCACCTGTCTCTGCCTCTCCCCACAAGTACCGGGGTTACAGGTGCACACTGCACACCGCCATGCCTGCCTGTTGCACGCAGGTGCCGGGTATTTGAGCTCAGCGCCTCTCACTTGTACAGTACAGCAAATGTTCTCTCCCACGGCGCCACTTCTCCAGCTGAAGAAAAAAGTCTCTCTTAAAATCCTACCCACACCTTTAAAACAAACAATCCACCAAGTCAATTCAAACCAAGCCAAAATAAAATCCAAACAAACAAAACTCCCTTCCATTGGCTGAGAGGTCTTCCTCTGGGGCTTGTGGAAAGAGTTGGTTGGCTCGACCGAGCCTGAGGGTCTGTGAGTGAGCCCACCTTGGCCATGGCAGTGTAGTTCCCACACTCCAGGGTGTAGCTGGGGAGCACGATGGTTTGCCCGAGGGTGTTGATGGCAGCAGGGAGGGTGACAGCGGTCGCCGCAGCATCCACAATGGCCCAGGTGTAGGAAAGCCCTTGGGAGATGTTACAGAGGACGGCAGCTTCCAGTGTCACTGCCAGTCTCAGAGGCTGAGAGCGCCATATCTGGGGGTTGACGTGAGAGGTTGAGGTCATGTCAGTCAGTGTCCACCGACCCTGATGGGACAGCGCGCTGTTAGAAAGTGACCCTGGTACAGCCCCACCATTCGTTTGCAAAATTACAGGGTGGGACCTGGGAGTGGACTTCAAATAGCACCTAGTACATGTATTTTACAGGTGAAAGTAAACAGTAAAAATACAAAAACAAGAAAAGTATTTACACTTACATACCGATAGCAGGGGAAAAAAATCTTTAAAGCATGAAACCAATGGGAAAATGTCAAAGGAAAAAGTTACTAGATTGTATTACATTAGAATTTCATTTAATTGTTTAATTGTTAGTTGTTTGTGTGTTTATCACGGTATTCACAGCTGTGCTGTTCTTCCCATGCTCTTTGTTCCTTTTCCCCATCCTCCGGGACTAGCTATAATGCACCCCTCAACATCCTGGCCTGACTTTGGGATTTGTCCCTGAATGTGGAAAAGCATTCCAGGTGAGTCTGTCTGGCCAGGGACCCCCCTCCTGTTCTGGGGCTGATGCTAGGTGCATGGAGGTAGCTCCATTTAATTTAAAAGAGAAAAATTCCTGGAGAAGTGGAATTTTAAGAATTCAGCAACTTTAATGCTCGTTGTCCCTCTCCCCGTCTTCCCTCTTGTACCCACCCATCATGTTTTCCTCCCCATTTCTTCCTCCTTTTTTAGTTCCCCTTTGTCTCCTTATTACACTACACTTCAGGGCAAGCCCATGCTCAGGAGTCGTTGGCCAACACAACACAGACTCTGTATTTTTTGTGAATTCTTTTGTCTTGCTTTAATAGCTTTTTGCTGTTGGCTTTTGTTTTATTTATATGCTTTGATTTCTGCTGTTTTTTTACAGAGCAAGAACATGAGTTGGGTGAATAGAGAGGTGGGGTGGATCTGGAAGGAGTAGGAGGGGACAGAATGTGATCAAAATAAAATACATGGAAAAGTTTTAATTAAATGTACTTAAAGGTAAAAGAAGGTATTGGCTTCCCTCCTCTCACTACTGATCGGGACTTTTAACCTTAAAATTTAGATGAAATATAGTTTGTTATAAAGAAAACACAAATGGTATAAAGACTAGAATGCTTAAAAACAAAAAAAAGAAGACTTTATTAGTCTTACAACTGGGAAATTCATCTTTTGTGTTCTCTAGGTAGCTTTCTACACTACTTAATTTACTGTTCAACCCTTTTCATTGTTTCTACTCTGAACCTGATTTTATGGTAGGACTTGTAAGAAAGCTACCAGACACCCATGGGCAATGGCAAATTGCAATCCTCTCAATTTTCATGCATATTCAAAAATGATGAAATGCATTAAAACTATACAGTTTTCATTGGAGTAGGAGCTGGCTTTGCGTGCTGGCAAACTGGGGTGCACAGGAGCATCCAGGAGGCAAAGATAAATTTCCCAAGAGAGGCATTCTGTCCCTTAGCTCTGTGACATGGAGATACTAAGGACACGAAGAGAAACATGTGCACCAGAGTATAGCATGCTGAAGATGATGTGTGCACAGAACAAGGGCCACATGCTAAATATGTGTGCTCAGAGTGAGGGCCACATGCTATTTGTAGTGATGGAAAGTTAGAAACTATCAAAGTTCAATAATGAAGAGGCTGGGAAATGGTGTAGAATGTGTACATATGATCCAGTATATGCCACCATTAAAAATCAGCAGTCGTGATGATGTAATAAGAGACAGTACTCATGCTGTAATACAGTGATTCAAATTTTGTCATTAAACACACATTCTCCCCTCTCTCTCTCTCTCTCTCTCTCTCTCTCTCTCTCTCTCTCTCTCTCTCTCTCTCTCTCTCTCTCTCTCTGCATATAACAAAACAATAGCAGGGAGCTGGAGAAAGGGCTCAGTGGTTAAGAATGTTTTCTGCTCTTGTAGGGTAACTAAGTTTTCTTCCCAGTACCCATGTTGGGTAGCTCACATCCTCCTAGAACTCCAGCGCCACGATATCTGGCGCCCTCTGCTGGCCTGTGCAAGCACCTGCATGCATATGCACATATCCTTATACTCACAATTTTAAAATAATAAAGACAAATTTTAAGCAATAGAAAAACATTTAAAACAAATAAATATATCTTCTGGTGTCTATATTTCACACAATTTTATTTTTCTTTATACTTTTAGAAAACACAAGAAATATAAAAAACAAATGGTGCCATCAATATTGCTTTCCATATCTTACAAAAAAACTCAAATGAAAATGTTTTACAGATTAAAAACTAAACTCGTTTATTTGTACAATACTTGTTTCTATGTATTGAGGCAGTTTAAAGTAAATATAAATTAAAACAAACAAACAATATGCCCATGTGTGGGAGTGTGAGCTTGTAATTCCGGCATACAAGAAGCTGAGGCAGGAAAACTGAGAGTGCTGGGATAGCCTGGGCAGCATAGCGAATTCAAGGACAGCCTGGGCTAAGTAGTGATAGCCAATCTTAAAACAAAATAAAAATAAAGAACATAAGATAACAACGATAACAATATATTCCTTAAAACAAAACAAAATCAAACAAAAGACAGGATTGGCTTCACGGCAGAACAAGAATTCCAGCCAGAACCTTGTGAGCTGTGGTCTTTCCCTAGAAACCCTCACATTTTGGTTCATTCCTCACACAGAGAGCACAGAACAGCCAGACACCGTGGAATACTGGCCTTGAGAGCTACAGAGGTCTTGCCTCAAGGGGCATGGACACCTGATGGCCACAGCCTGCCCAGGGCAACCCTGTACTCTCTTCGAAGTCCACTGCGCTCTGAGGCTGCTGGGAGCTGCGATGCACAGGGCCGGCTGGCAGCTGCCCCATCACAGAAAGCATTTTGGCAAAAGCTCAGCAGCAAATTCTGCTTCCCAAGTGGCAGGCTGAACACCTTTGACCTGAAAGTAACACTGCTTGAAATCAAAGCCCTCAAAGAAATGCAAGAAATAAAGGATAGCCTTATTCTTTTTTTTTTTTTCCTATTTTGTAATTAGTACTCGGCATAGAATTGGTCATTTCTTTTCATTTTGGTGTCAGATTTTTCTTTGGACTGAAAATCCTATCATTCTGTATATAATCAAAAAAGGAAGAAAGAAAAGGAAAAAGCTACTCAGAGCAAGCTGTGCTGAATGTCAGTCATATGGGTAAATAAAAGGCTCATTCACCCCCCAGAAGCCAGGCTTCCCTCCAAATCCAGGCTCTCCCTGCTCAGGCACCAGCTTCCGAGCCCTCGCAGGGACGCTTTTGTGCTGACTGCAGCAGACAAGCTCAACAAAGCCTCCTTCATTCCTCAGCGAGCTCAGCAATTTCGAAGCGGCCTACAATCGAGGCAGGCAGCCCTACCTGCACCTTCTTAGGCCCCATGTTCTTCACCGGAGGTGGTTGGCAAGGCTCATGCACGATGAAAAGCATCTTTCTTAGGACGGCGGAGCTGATGTTATTGAAGGCCAGGACTTCAACTGTAAACTCACCCTCCCTGGAAGGGTGGAAAGCAGACATGGAGAGATCAAGGTTGCTCTACACTGGCCGTCGTTCCTTCTGCATCACCATCTGCATCCTGTGGTTATTCTGATGGCCAGTGAACCCAAAGTGTAGAGACAGAAGAGGCCTGGGTTATGAAGTTGATCTCCACGGAGGCCATTCTCTGTCTACGTGGTGGACATGCCCATCCTGTGCAGATGCAGATTAGTCCCTGTGCCACTTAACTGGCAGTTACATGCTCCAAACAACATTACTGCTCGCCATCAGGCGAGGGCACACTGCTCCCAGTAACCACGACCCAGTTCTCTACTGACCACAGAGTCACCCAAAGGTTGAGCCTCAAATTTTTCCCTGTGATGGACATTCCCGACTGGAACTTTGGGTCTCTGGACACATCTGGTTCTAGCGGTCAGATTTCCTGAATAATCCTTAGGGTTTAGGACACTAAAAAGGAACAGAATGGGTTTTAAACCTGCACCTACTTCCAGCCCCTGGGCAGAGTGGAAGGACCTGGCTATGGACAGAAGGTCCTGGCTATGGAGAGAAGTAGCACAGGAGGATCATGGGAATTAGGCAGCTCATGACTAGAATGTCACCTGCTACCCTGAAGGCTCAGGAAGAAAGGCAGGTCCTCTGAGGAGGAGGATGTGTTGACTGAGGTTTCTGTCCTGCCTGGTCCTGCAGCCATTCAGTCCCAAAGAAATACACAGAGGTCTACATTAATTATAAACTGGTTGGCCTAGTAGTTCAAGCTTCTTATTAATTAATTCTTATAACTTATATTAGTCCATAATTCTTGTCTGTGTTAGCCATGTGGCTTGGTACCTTTTTTTGGCAAGGTAGTCACATATTGCTTGCTCTGTGTCTGGCTTCCTCTCTGTCCAGATGATGACTGTAGACTGAAACTTCCCTCTTCCCAGAATTCTGGTTGCCCCGCCTCTACTTTTTGCAGCGTTTATTTAAAATACAAGTGACAGGGTACAGACCATTGTCCCACAGCAAGGATGTCTGCATGGTGGTCCTGGGCTGTGGAATGGCCCCAGATATATTACCATTTGCAGGGGGCTGCTGGAACCACAGAGGGCATCCTGGGTGCCTGAGCTCCAGGTCCTTGCTTAGCCATGTGCAAACCCCTCAGGAACTTTCAGCTGATTCCTTCTGTACCTGAGAATCTATTTCCAAGGAAGAAGTCATGAATTATGGCTGGTGATAGACCATTAAAGATTGCCCGTGAGAGCTAGAAGAGACCATACGCATGGGCCTGCGTTGAAGAAAGCCTGCCTTGGCTTCTGGTGCCACCACTCACAGAGGCCTTACTTTTTAAATCCGTCTATTTGTGGTTTGGATGAGAAACACCCCTCCCCCCATAGACACATGTGTTTAAACACTTAGTCCCCAATTGGTGGTGCTATTTGGGAAGGTTATGGAAGTGTGGCTTTGCTGGAGGAAGTGTGACACTAGACCACCACACTTCCTGCTCCTGCTGCTGTGCCTTCCCCACCAGATGATCAAGTCCTCGGGACCCCTACACCCATGTAAACTGTTCCCGACGTCTCTTTCGATCATGGTGTTCAGCCACAACCCCAGCACCATAACGATCACACTTCTACACACTCTGATATTCCTCTGCACCAGCTGAGTCTGAGGTTGGGCCTTGGCCATGCTTGTCTCTGGCAAGTGTGAAAACTGGACACTCATTGGGAGGTCTTCGCTCACTTAAGACTCAGGATTCACCCTCTCCAGAGACTCAGCGAGGAACAGTTGACCTGTCTGTGGCACCCACAGTCCCACCTCGAGTGCCACTTGTACTTGTGGTTTTACACCGAAGGAAGCCTTCAGGAGCAACAATTTCAGATGAAAGCAATCTGATACCACTTGTCTTTCTAATCTATCCAGGCGTTGCAGAATGATGTCATGGTTGATGACACCACATGCCCATGGCATGGCAAGGGCTCCTAGGATTATGATAAGGCAGAACATTTTGTGCTGCCTAGTGGTACCATAGCTGCCCTAATATAAACAGAATGATGCTGGGGTGAAGTCAACAACTACATTGCCAGCACAGACAATGAGGGCCGGTATATGGATGACGATAAAAGTGGCTGTGTGGTTGGTTTATATATTTATGGGCTATAGTTTTCAGAGAATGTACACCTACTGACAAAAAGACCTGTCACCTCTAAAACAACACCGCCTGGCAGTGGCTTTCTGCCTCTGCTTGCCCCCTTTCCCTAGGGCTGGCTCCTCCAGAGCCCTCGGCAGGTCCGACCTGTTCCCATTCACCACCTGTCATCTGCGTGACCTGCAAGACTGGCTAAGAGGCTTTAAGCGTCGGCCCTTCAGAAGGCAGCCCCATGTGCCACCCGCAGTCAGCTGTCACCTGTCCTGCATCGCTCACCTACTGTAAGCATGGCTGGAGGAGCTGCTGCCCACCTCCGTGGTACCATCTCCGAAGTTCCAAAGGTAGGTTACATCCGTGCCAAAGTTGAGCCTGCACTCAAAGGACACGTTGGCATTTACCAGGGCTGAGGCTGGGGACATGAGCCGATTGGCCGTGATTCTCTTCTGCACCCTGATAAGGTGGGACTCAGAGACCACACTGCCGATCCTGCTGATGGCCTCGACCATCACATGGTACCTGAGGATGGGGTGCAAGGCAAGATGAGAACGCAAGGCCGTCAAGAAGCTCCACAGCGCTTCAGCAGACAGACAGAGCTGGGAGCTTAAGTTGTGGGCGTTATTCAGCGAGGAAGGATCAAAGCCAAGACGGAGGAAATTCTTCTTAAGCTCCCTTTCTCATTATTTAGCTCATGTCTCTAAATGAGGGGAGCATACTGCCCTTCTTTACAGGAAGAGCAGTTTAGATTACCCCGAGGGCTGAGATAAAATTTGAACTTAGGATCGCTGTGCTTATTGTACACTGCTTATTGTATTTATGGTGACCCCTCTTCTTTTACATTTTATGGCTAAGCTCAACACACAGAGTGCTTAGGGGCTGGGTGCAATGTAAACACCAGTAAAACTATCCTGAGGTCTTTATCCTGACTGTTGACTGCATTAGCACCAAAGACCATATTGACCAACCGCTGAGGGATGCTCAGCCTTCTTCTAAGGCTTCTGGAAGTTGTCCTCACGGGTGGGTCATCTCCGAAATACCATACAAACTCCAGGGGTATGGTTTCCTTGGTAACAGCCACAAATGTGATGTCTGTGTCTGCAGCAAACACAGTGCCGTTGGTGTAGATGGACACAGCTGTGACAGAGAGAGAGCCAGGGCCATCAGCACAAAGGGCTGGAAGCCACTCACAGAACCCCCGCCTCCCCCACTGCCACCTAACCAAAGCATGAACACCGACAATGAGCCCGTGGATGCGAGTCTAAGGCAAAGCCAGGGGGCAAGCGAGATCTTGGGGCTCAAGCAGGAGGCAGAGGCCGAGTTTGAGGACCATCAGGAATGGCTCACAAGGCAACTCCTTTGGGAACTGTGCTTGGAAGGCTTGGAATGGAGGTGGAGTGTGGGTGGCAGATGACCACATGATAGTCCCCCATCTCCCACACTCCGAGTCTGTGGCTTCTAGGGAAGTCCCAGAACAAAGTACATATGTACCAGAGCCTGCTGCAGGGCCAATAGGATGGGTCGTGGGCTGAGCTGACAGCAGAAGCGTCAGCAGTCAGCTGCTAAGGCAGAAGGGCTACATCTAGAATTAAAACAGACGCACATTGCATCTTATACCCGACAGTCACACCAAGCCAAGCCTGTCCGCTGTCCGCTGGGGTCTGAGAAACAAAGGACACATTGTATGGAGACACAGATGAAAAGCAATGTGTCACGACCGTGCCTAAAACAAGAGAAGACACGGGAGAAATGTTAAGCCATTTGTCTTAAGCACACACACACAAACATAAACACACACACACACACACACACACACCAATATTTCTCATCGTCAACTTTTTCTTTTTGAATTTTAATGGAATTTGAAATCTGGAGCATACACTCAAATGAGGTGGCTGGCAAACATGAATTATGTCGTAGGATCTCTCTCTTTAAAAATTTCTTTAGATGATTTCTGTCTCTTCAGAGAAATCTACATAGTAATGAATACATAATGCCCTTTGCAAGATATTAATTCCTTTGTTATCTGACTTTATGCTAAACATGTTTGTCCTATGTGTATGTATTAAACAGTTTTCACACCATAAAGATTTTTTTGTCCTTTCCCCTATTTTTTTTTATAATACACTTATCCAGATCCCTTACTGGATTACAAACCCCCTAAGGCTGGATCCCTCTGTGATTGCACCTCTTCTCTTCTAACCCACAATATTCCACAGGACCTATTTTCTACCTGAGGTAAAAATGAAGGATGGCACTGTATTGAATAGGGTAGCTGGGGCTTAGACAGAGAAACTAAAACTGAGTCAGGCTACGCGCACAGCAGAGATCTCAATGCACAGGTCTCACCGTTCTGCTGTGGGAGGGAGTCAGCAAAGGAAAGGGCTTCACCCTTGTGGATAGAGCTGGAGTTCATAAATACAGACACATTCTCATGGCCAATGTTCACGTAATATGGCCCCAGTTCCACATCAGCTCCATGAACATCATGGACAACAGCCCTGAGCTTGTAGACGCCTTCTGGAAAAAGAAGACAAAGCGGACATTTGATGGCCTATCAAACAGACATAAGAACTAACACCTCAGGATAGGCACAATGGGGTGGTTAGTCTGAAGACTGATAGTGTAAATAAGATTTTGTTTTTTAAAATTCCTCGCAACAGCAGGGACATTTCGTGGGCATGCAGGCATACAGCACATTGAGTCCCACATCTAACATGCCTTGGAGTAGCTTAGCATTCTACTATCTGGAAATTCTTCATCATATTAACAACTGGCGTTTGTGTTCTGCACTAGACCCTGAAAATGATGTAGCATATCTGTGGGTGAGAAATTATTCACAGCGTGAAAGCAGATCCTGTCATTCCAGATAGCTAGGCCAATGTGTGTGTGTGTGTGTGTGTGTGTGTGTGTGTGTGTGTGTGTGTGTGTGTTTGCACTTACTTGAATAAACATCTAAATAGTATATATCAAAGAATTATGATAGATGAAAAAATGGCCCCCAACTCTGAGTGTTTTCTTGAAGTTTCTATATCACTATAATATGACTTTGTCATATCACTATAATATGACTTTGAATTTTTCTTTAAGTAGTAGAAGCTATCCTTTCTCTTTTAGGTTGGTGCCAATCTCATGGTTGGTTGCCTTGTCCCTCCAACTTGCCTCTTCTTCTTTGCCTTTGGATTGGTCACCGTTATCATGGGAAGTATCTGGGTCTGGCTTGCTGAAGAAGACACAAAACTCAGTTGTTCCATGGGACCAGCCATGTCCATGAAAAGAGTCATCTATCTGACTGGCAGCTGCCTACAGATCCACAATGAATCCTTTGAGGCCAGGCCAGATCCAAAGAATCCCCTAAAAAAACTGGTTGAACTCATGAATGCTTTTTAGTTTGTTTTCAGTTCTTTGAGAATGTCGTATTTTGAGGCACTAATCTGCACCTTGCTAACATAGCTACATCTGACTGATGTAGCTTTGCTGGGCTAGAGAGGCCTCTAGCAGGCTTCTAACCCCAACCTCCTACCCACCATTCTTAAATTATGCATTTGATCCTGATTTGGCTTTAAAATGTTAGGTGAGCCCCAGTGTATCACAGGCTTATGTCCACCCCCCCCATTCCCAGCTCTGTCCCTCACTGTATTTTGTCTCCTTTGCCCCCCAAGCTCATCACAGTTCACATAGCCCATACATAATAAATGTTTATAATATGATCAATGATATTATATAGAATGAAAAACTAAAGCCAAATAAATAAAACGATGTTCTCAAGGCCCAGTGCAGGCTGTTCCTTAGCAATTCATACAGCCTCTGTTGTCTAAGAGAGCAGTAGGTGGTGGCATAATATATACACAGCAGGAGAGATGAAGCAGAAAGGTAGCACAGGAGTTCAGCCCTTAGAAGGTTCAGGAGCCACTTAAGCCTGGCTTGTCAGTATGGACCCAAGGTATATAGCTCGCCATAACCTCCTGAGCAGTCTTGAATTCTCATTTCTAACACTGACTACATTTTAAACCACAAAGATGACCTCAAAACTTGTGGTACATGGTGACTGGCAATTAATAATGAAACAATCAAACAAACAAAGACATAGGACATATGGATACGTTAGGAAAATAAGAAAAAAATTACAAAAACAAGAAGAAAAAAGATCAAAACAGAAATTAAGCAACTAGAAAAAAAATATAACAAACATAATCCATATTGGTTCCTTAACTAAAGGAAAGCACATCAGCCCTATCTGATTCAGAAGAGAAGTAAGAAGAAAATTAAACAAAAATGATGAAGGAAATAAGTCAATATCAGTGAAAATTTAAGAATCAGAGGGGCCCACTTTGTTGAGATATATGTAAGTAAGTTTGAAGACTTGTATTAAAACATAATTTTCTAAGAAGCTAAAACTTAAAAAGAATTAATGACATGAGAAATCTCAAATGTCAATAGAGAAAGGTGTCAACAAGTTAGCCAGAGGCAACAAGAAGGTTGTGCGTAGACTTATGAAGTGAACTATGTTCTCTAATGCCGCCTTTGCTGTTCCAGGATGAGAGAAAGATGAAGTTCTCCATGTATCACTGATTGGAAAATCTAAACCTAATGCCCCAAAACCAGCGACTAGACTCCAGCCCAGTTTATGAACATCAGCGTAGAACCCTTGAGCAGGATTTGGAAAACTGAATTCAACCAAATGTTTAAAAATAATAAGGCAAAATCATATGACTTCCCAGGAATTCAGGAATGTCATTACTGAGTGATGTGACTTGAAACTTGTGTAGTTCTAAAGGAAACACCAATCCTAAAATCACCTCAGCAGATAGAATCTATAAGAAGCTGGCAAATTCAACAACTCCTTTACTTTTATTTTTATTTTCAGTCTTTAATAAAAGATGAAAACTTCTGTACCAGGATCAATTGAAGCATGAAGTTTGGAGAAAAAAATAGGAGGAAATTTTGAAGATAAAGACACCCAACATTGTCTGCTAATGTCACCCACAATAGTCTGGAAATCCAGGCCAGGGCAATTCAGCAAGAGAAAGGACTGTGGGGCAATCACTGGAGACGGGAAGTGATCCATCAGCATTTGTAAACTGCGTGTTTATGCAGCTAAGGAAACACTGGTGAATGTGTGCAGGAGAAGTCCCTGTCAAAGGTCAGCAAGACTGAAGGCCAAAGACAAAGGGCAACTTCCTCCCCTTCCTAGTGTGTGTGTGTGTGTGTGTGTGTACAGTTTGTGGGAGTTATCTTTCCCCTATGGAAAAAAATTTTAGTGTTTCCAAAGGTGTGGAGAAGGGTACAAAGGAACAGAGTACATTCTATTAAAAGGGGGCTTGGGAGCATAAAGCTTCTACATAAACTAATTTTTAAGTTAAACACTATTCTGATAGAATTTCCAATCTCTTCATGTTAGTCAGTGTGGGTCTAAAGTTCAATGTGGAAAATCATCAAGAAAATATGACCAAAATAATCCCAGAAAAGTCTAGGCACCAGGAGTGCTAGCCACAATAGTGAGACCAGAGGAAAACGTAACAGTGGCTCACATAAGCAGGTGGGACAGGTTAAAGAGAACAGGAAGTCTGCAGGTAGCTTGGAACAGGAATCCAGCATGGTGGAGCATTCTGGATGCTTCTGGAAAATGGATCATTCGAGCCACATCAGCAGGCATTCTGACCTCAGGAATGTGAGACGTGCATCCGACACTATGCCAATTATGTATTCAAAAATATTAATTACTTAAATGTGCAGAACTCTGTCATGAAAACACTGAAAGGCGTGAAAGAATGATTCATGAATTTGGAGTAAGGAAGATCTTTTCAACTAGAACTTGTATCTCAGAAACTGGGGGTTAGGATATAGCTCAGGGGTAGAATACCTGCCTAGAACGCACGAAACTAGGTTCAGTCTCTACTACCTCCATAAACAGATAACAAAATAAATAAACAGCGTTTTCACAGAAAGACATCGAAAAGCAAAGCTGAAACACAATAAATGAAGGAAAATATTTGCTACTCATTACCCTCACAATAAGAAGACTAATTTTCTCAGTAATGAAAAATACTCACAAAACCCCATGCTATACAGACCACAAAAGTGTTCTTTTTGGCTAAAGGTGTTGGGTTTTTTTTTTAAGGTATTTTAGTGCTGGAGAGATGGCTCAGCTCAGCAGCAGTGACTGCTCTTCCAGAGGTCCTGAGTTCAATTCCCAGCAACCATATGGTGGCTCACAGCCATCTATAATGAGATTTGGCGCCCCCTTCTGGCATGCAGGGATACATGTAGGCAGAACACTGCATACATAATCACAAAAAGAAATCTTTTTAAAAAATTAAAATAAAATAAAAGGTGCTTTAATTTTGAATGAAGATAATAGCACACACCAGTAAAATCCAGGTAAGCAGACCTGGCCTATTAAATCGATACACAGCAGCCTCCCAAAAGGGCAGGGAAGCCCTTCTGGTCTGTGCTGAGGAGTTGTTCTAAGACGAAGCTTCATTCCTAAGTGGGCAGAGAGCAGGACATTGTGCTCAATGCACTTCCGTTTACAGGAAGCGGAACAAGCCTGATAGTGGCTTATACGCACACCAGATGTAAGAAACAAAACATGTGGTCGCTGGTGGGTTAGTGAGAAGAGGACTCTCGCTGTGCACCTTATCGACTGTGGGGCCAGCACAGCAATTTTCAAAAGAGAATGGAAAAAATTAAATTCTTCCATGAGTCAGCAAAGTGAAGCTTTCCGCTCACATCCCACACCTGTCTCCAAGGCTTTAGATTTACCTAACATCAAAACGTCTATACAAACACTACCATTGCTTAGTGGTAGAATTTTCAACCCTAAAGAAAGAGTGTGCTCTATTACATGTGGGATTTGGGGATGTCGCCATGTGTAGGAAGGAAACCTTGTACTGACTGTGTGACCCCAGGCTTCGTTTCTCAGTCTCCTCCTACTCTGCAGTCCTGAGGGGACGGCTAATGAGCTGAAGTACATAAAGTCTTGGCCGCAGCCCAAAATGTGAGCTTCTGCCATATAACCCCCTCCCCAGGTTGGTTCTAAAGGATCCAGAGGGTGGAATGTGGCTTCCTCCCTGCCAGCATCTGAACACTGCCACTCTGCCGGTGTCCTGGATGGCATCTCCTCCCCAGGCTTTCACAGAAGGACACGCTGCACCGTACCTTTCCTGTACCGGTGGCAGCTAGTCACTGCAGCTGCACCTGCCATCGTACACAGTCTCATCTCAGCTCCGCAAACGTCCCCGAAGTCCACCAGCAGACCGAGAAGTGTTCCGGAAGCCGGGTGAACATGGATTCCCAGAGCTGGAGGCACCTGAGCGTCTGTTTCTGGGAAGCGGTTGATGGCAAAGTGCCCAGTGGTCTCAGGCTGCGTCGCTGGGATGGGCCCAGGAGGATGCTGAGTGAGGGGAGAGGGACTCTCAGGATGGTACCAGGATGTGGGGAGGCTGCAGGTGCAGGCGATGCCGGGAGGAGGCTCTGAGGAACTAAGAGAAAGAAGCAGTTATCTTATTTCAGGGAATGCTACAGAGTCCAGGAATATAGGGGCTTTGGGGGTGGGTGGGAGAGCAGACTGTCTAGGATAGATCAGGGAACAGGGTGTGAGGACCCTGAAGAAGGGCCCTGGTGATCACTGAGCACCCCGCCTGCAATACCAGAATCTCTGGCCACTTGTGAGACAGGTATCTCTGACCACTGGCTGAGACACTGAAATCAGGGCCAGAAAGTAAGTCCCTTAGAGACTGAGGACATCACTTTAGAGACTGGGGCCAGCTCCCCAGAGACTGAGATCAACACTCTGGGGGCTGAGGTCAGCTACCAGAGCACAACTAGTCTAGTTACAGAAAAAAAGGGTAACATACAGTTTTTTTTTCCTAACATTTTTTTCCTGTCACTGAAATCATGAGCTGAAAACCAGTTTTTCTCGTGAGTCACCGGCTACTGGCTTTGTACAATGCTATCTTGACCCACAGCCACCAGTTTCCCGTTTCCACATGTAGCTCCTTGTACTGGGAGCTGGGGGGCTGGGAAGAGTCTGGAATACTAAGCCTCCCGCTCCCTGGAATATAGGACTTCCATCACTGGCTTCCTAGGAACTGCTGCAGGAGGACATCGATGATGGGCATTTAGGCAGTTAGCAGTCTGAATATAGGACAGAATCCTTCAAAGCAGCAGGAGAATGCTCTCACGGGCACGGGAGGGTCTGAGTATCGGGAAATACTCCACATTTCCATCCTCTGCCCGTGCTGTGTTTATCCCCCAACCCCAGCAACACAGACAGCGCTGAGGTCTGAATGTCTGACTTCTCCAAGAGACAAAGGGACCACATGACACAGGATGCAGATGGCAAAGGGAGCGCAGTGACTCAACACACTCCCAGCCATGGCTGTAGTAAAATCGAATGAGCAAGAGACCCAAATCAGCAAGTGACTGAGATGGGGGTGGTCTTCGCCACCTTCCTTCTGCCTTCTGGGAGTGGTGGGCAAAGGGAAAGCCAGACGCAAAGAGCTGCCTGGGTGCTGGTCTGTGGGGATGTGACCACCCTGGTGGGGACCTCCTGGTGACAGACCTCAGAAGAAGCATCTTGGACAGGTCTTCCAAAGAGCGCAGCAGTTCTTTGCAGCAAAGAACTCCCTTCTTCGGACTGCAGAGGGCGCCCTGCAACATGAACATCTACCGTCACAGGAGCTTCTCCAGCCGCGGCTCTGGCACGTTTTCCGTGTCAAAGTCAACTGGCTCGTGAGATTGCGGTCTCTGAGGACTGAGGACTCTGGTTTGGTTGGGGACATGTAAATCAATCTGTCCATGGCACTGTGTTCAGAATGAAATGGGGGCTGTTCCCAGCAAAGAGAACACCCAGCCGGGAACAGCCCCCACCCAGAACGACACAGGTGGCACCAGGAACTTCAGGATGGCCCTGTTATCACTTTGTGCTGTCAGCCTCTGCTAAGGTAATAGGTTAGCTATTTGTATGATCATGTATTCATGAGGCTGGCAGCCAAGAGATGACATTACCACAGGCAGGGAAGCAAGGACTCTTTTCTTTCTTATTGCAATTACATATTTCAATTCTGCACAACCATGCAGCCTCTAACAGAGTTAGAAAGGCAAAGTGAGGCTGCTGATCAGCTCAGAGGCAATTTCTCCAGGGGCTGGGGTCAGACACCAACCTGCTGCATACCAGAGAACGATGCATCTGTTCTTTCAGTCTGACACAGCCACCGGAGACAGAAGCGGGGACTGGCACTGTTCCTGATGCTCCTGATCATGACAGAAGGCAGAGACATGCTGTCATATGCTTGCCACATCTGACTGCTAAGTGTTCAGGCTTATGCGAAAGACCCTCCCTGTCACCTAAGTCTGCTTCTGGGAGCCCACAGGCAGACCATCGGAGACCGGATGCCAGGGAGAAGTCTTTAGGGTGGAGAGGGAGCACAGTTAAAGCCATTTGCTAAGATTTGCACACACCTAGGTACAAGTCACATCCCACACATGCTGGGCCACCGATACATACTGTGGCTATGTCCCTGCGCTATAGTGCAGACTCAGAGTTGGAGTCCTGGAAGGCAGGTCCTGGTTATAAGCCCTAGACAGTGAATCGCGCCTCGTGTCCTGTGCCTCTTTCTGACCACAACGAGCTTGAGGCCTGCAGAGGAAGGCTTGTCCTCATGGAGACAGTGGACTGCGATATGTAGTTAACTTCGGAATTCAGCTCTGGTCCCTAACCTGCTGCCATGTCCCCCTCCCTGGTCTCTCTCATGGTGCAGGAAACATATACCTTTCCCTCCACTGGTGGAACCAGTTCCCTTGACACTTTTGACGGCATGTCCTCCTGTGTTGTCCTCTGAGGGGGCATCCTAAGTGACTTTGTACATTCCTAATGGGTCACATTTTCTGGATATTTGCTTTCTGGCTTTGTGTCTTGTTTTTTATTTACAGCTCATTACTTATTAGCACAAAAGTGTTTTTGAAAACAAAAATCCGGGAGTTAGGGGTTTAGCTCAGGCTCACTGCCCAACATTAAGAGGATCTCCTTTTTAGAGAACACAGGCCTTCCCTTCTGTCCAAACCCATTCCCCAGAGCCTGCTCACCCAGCTACTACTGTGGAGAGCAGACAGACTGCATGCTGGGGCCGGAGGAAAAAACAGAGCCCAGGGCTCCTGCCCTAGACAGCCCCACCTTGCCTTTGCTGACTGTTCACTGTGGCCACACACAGCGGAGATAAGAATGACATTTCCTCGCTGGCCCACAGGGAGTGCCAATTCCAGGAAATGTTTCCTCCATTGAACAGTTACACCTTGTCAAGTCCTAAATGATTTAAAATAAGGTCTGTAATTCTCCAGTGCTTGACTCTCAGGTTGGAGAAGGTCATTCTTCCCAAGCCAGAAAGAACATGTTTATTGAGATGGGCTTGGGGAGTGGGAAGGGGCGCCAGTCTGACCAGAAAAATCTGAGAGATGGCATTAAAATGCTGAGATGCCAGGTAATAAAACATGTGGCACAGACGACAGCAACCAAAAAGCCTTAAGCTGTCAGGCACAGAGAGACATATTCTGCCCCTAATGAAGCCCATGTTTGTAAAGTGGAAGCTGGGAAGACCATATCGTTCAGCCCACCCTTCCAGAGATCTGGATCACAGACCCTTCAGCATGGAGGTGGGTATCCTATGCTCTCCAGGATTTTCCCCCCAAACATCAAAGTTTTGGTTATGTAATATTGTTTTGCTCTTTGAATATAAAAGAATAAAGAAAGAAGAAAACAAAAGCAAAAATACACAAACTGTATCATGCGTGGTCAAAGTGTTTAAGATGGAGTTAAACAATCACAGTATATTTGTAGTGCCGTGCCTCCAGCGTCCAGGAATTTTACTTCCCGGGGAACCCTGAAAGTCCTGAAACAACCCCCAGATCACACCACCCCATCCCTTGGCTACTCCTGGTCTACTTTTGCACCCATGGCTTAGACACCTCCAGTAGGAACTGCACAGCAAGGTTTGCCTTTTTCAACTGGCTCATTTCACAAAGCACCATGTCCTCAAGGTTGGAAACAGGTTCGTTCCCAACTCCAGGAGCTGCACCCACATACCCCACTGAGGTTCGCCAACTCCATTCCTGGTGTTGCGAACATGCTGGGCCTCATTCTAAACTACAGTGTAGTATATACTGCAGGAGCTTTCAGGCAGGGCTTACCCCAAGTGACTCCATTTTAAAAGCAGCATCTGGCTCCTCTTGGAGTGCAAATACAAATACAAAATGATTCTGCACCTCGCTGTGCATGAAGACACCACTACTTACTTCTCTGGTGCCATCATGGCTGATACATAACTTATTCCTACAGAATATCACTGGGAAATTTATCAAAGCAGCATGGCAGCAGATGGGTACATGGGTCAATCCCAGCCACGGCAGCAAAAGGCTCAAGAAGTGGCTACACAGCTAAGCAGGTAAGAATGACTGCCATGCAAGCCGGATGACTTGAGTTCAAATCTCAGAACCCTCAAAAAACCAGACACAGTAGCTTCTATCTGTGATGCCAGCCCTCCTAGGGCAAGGATGGGAGCTGGGGGTGAAGAATCAGTGAGACCTACAGGCCGGCTAGCCTGGATACAGAGTGGCAGAAACAAGACAGATGCTGTGTCAATAAGGTGAAAGGAAAGACCCCACTTCTGAACACAGTTACTTGATCTCCACACCTATACCAGGGCTTTCAAGTATCCACACTTACACACACACACACACACACACACACACACACACACACACACACACACACAGTAATAATAATAATAATAATAAAGAACTGGTCTCTGTGAGATATGCATAATTTATTTTTAAAAGTGTGTGTGGGAAGATAGAATAAAAAGTACTACACAGTGGAGAAAAATGATGACATCTTGAAATTTGCAGGCAAATGCATGGATCTAGAAAACATCAAATTGAGTGAGGTAACCCAGACCCAGAAAGACAAATAAAGTATGTACTCACTCATAAGTGACTTTTAGGCATAAAGCAAAGAAAACCAGCCTACCAATCACAATCCTACAGAACCTAGACAACAAAGGGGACCCTAAGAGACACATACATGGATCTAATCTACATGGGAAGTAGAAAAAGACAAGATCTCCTGAGTAAATTGTGAGCATGGGGACCTTGGGAGAGGGTAGAAGTGGAGTGGGGAGGAAGGGAGGAGAGCTGAGAAAAATATATAGCTCAATAAAAAACAATGGGGGGGGGAAGGAGGGAGGGAGGGAGGGAGGGAGAAAAGAACAAATGAATGAACGAAAAAAAAAAATAAAGGAAGCCAGCCTAGAACTTGCAAAATACACTGGATGGAGCAAGTTTGCAACATTCTTACCTGGACCCCAGAAGGAAGAGGAAGCTAACACTGTAATGGGGACACCTTCCCTGACATCTGACTACCCAGTGTGACCATTAAGAGACCAACGGGCAAAGAGCTCCTGACTGTCCTCAGGGCTTTAGCCTAGATCGATCTCCACCACAGCTGCAGCAAGCTGCCATCTCTCTGGTTCCCATTCCACCCCTTGGCCCTAGCTTCCATGGCCCTGAGCCCCTGCAGCTGGACTCAGTTCTGAGGTCTGACAGCCCTGAGGCCCCCGCAGCCTCCAGTGATAGCGTCACCAGCGGCTCTCTATCTGGTCTCATGCTCTAATCCCTGCAGTAATTCTGCATTCCTCACAGCCCTCTGCCTGCCTCCAGGAAGGCCTCCCTGAGAAGTCCTTGAACCCCACTGCAGCCCTTTTGACCATCTCCAGTCATTCTATGGCCTACCTGTGTGTGTGTATATATAGTTATGATGCGATGTGCCACACATGATCAGAGAGTTAATATTAGGAATGAGATTGGAGTAAAAGAACTGCCTCTGCCTCAGCCAGCTTTCAAGGCAAATCAGGACTACTTAGCAGACTGTAGCCAATGAAGCCAACTCAGCTCATAAATTTATTATTACTTAGGAAATTTTAGTATTGTGGGAAGGTGCAATGTGTCTGTCCGTCTGTGTTTCCAGCATGGAGCGCTCATGAGGACTTGTAGCTGGCACCATCCAACATTTGGGGTTAAGTTTACTATAGAATCTTGTCTAATAATAATTACTACTATATACACATATAGTATATACATATATGTGCACACATATACATATGTATATGTATACACTCACACACATATTGTTTTTCCTTTCAGTGCTGAGAGGTCCAAATCTACTTTGGGGTGGCAGAACACACTCTGACACTGGCATCTGAGATGGTCCCCATGATTCCCGTGCCTTCTGTGTACTCAGAAATGCCCGACTGTCTGGGCTTCTTTGACCTACCTGTCAGTACCGCCGTCCCAGTGTGCAGGGGCTTGTGTTTCTCTGTTACTAGCACTTAGCCTCCCCTCACAACTCGCGTTCAAAACGTTCTGTAAAAAAAAACAAAGGAAAACTGAGAGCGCTGGGGGAAGGGACATTACTCGTTATAAAACGGCATCTTCCGTCCCTGCGTACCAGGCGCCATCCTCCCTGGGGAGAGCAGTGAGGAAGACAGACTGATGGACTCTGCTTCTGGGGTGCAGAGGGAGGGAGGCTCAGGGCTAACTAGAAAGCTGGCTATGGGAGGCTGCGGTGAGGGCAGGGAGCCCACCTGGATTGGAGAAGAGTGTCCTCCCTCCCCTAGAACTTCAGACTCCGGCTCTGTTTGCATAGAACTTATGCACCTCCAGGTAGATAGTAGTTCTTTAGTAGACTCCTTCAAAGAGCTCCCATGCCCCATGTGTGAAATGCTGTTCACACATTCTGTGCTGCTCGCAGCCTCACCTACACTGGAACTATGGTGGGAGGTAACCCCCCACATACACGTGGGACAGCATCACCCCCAGATTGAGGGGAAGGACCACTCCTCACTTAAGGAAACCATACCCCTCCTGAGGGCAGTCTTACCCCCACTCCTGAGGAATGCTCTCGTTCCCCTACCCAAGGGCCCCTCTCGTCCTCCAACTGAGGAGCAGCCCGCACCCTACTACTACCTAAAGGATAGCCCCACCGCATCCTAGTTGGAAGGACAGCCCCATCTCCACCTGAAGAGAAGCCCCATCCTCTTACACCTGAAAGACAGCCCCAGTCCCCATTTGAGGGGTAACCCTCCCACCATCACCATTTGCCTGGACAGAGGCACAGGCTCCTCTGCCTTCTTGTTATTCTCATGACGAGGCCACGACAAGCTTGCACCTTTTCTGCTCAAGCATCTATGTCGTGACAGTGCAGGGGCATTTGGCGCTGTAATCCCCCTACATACACACATGCACGCACACGTGCACGCATGCACCCATGCACAGATGTTCTCAGAAGGAGAGGCCTAAGTGGCCCAGTGTAAGGTGCACCTTGTCCCGGGGAGCTGGTGAGGATGGCTTCTGTGTCTGCTTGTCTCCTGCTGCCACTTTTGGAACATATGGAGGCCAGCTGCCACGCTCGCCATTCACACAGAGCTCCGGCTTAGTCTGGATCTCTAGAGAAGGAGAAACATACATCCTGAGGTTGGCCACTTGCTGAGGATGACAGCAGAGACAGGAGCCCTGGCCGGAGCACAGGGTCTAATGCCTCTTAAGGAGCCCCTATGACGAAACCCATCCTCAGGATGCTTTCTGTCTTTGTTCTCGCTGTCTAAGAGGGCTTGGGTGTGGAGTCACCGGGCAGCGTGCAGGAAGGAATGCCCAGCCCTGGCCATGCTGGAGGAGGGGACGATGATGGATGGGAGCACGGTGCTGCTCTGTGTGAGGAGGGACACTCTATTTTAGTGTCCTTTACTGTAGCACTTTCTTTTTGGACCTCTTAGGAGGAGGCTGAGGCGTGAGCGCTGAAGAGCGCTGTGGGCAGAGAGGTAGGTTCTAGAGCCAAATCAGAGGAGGAGGATGCCACCCCAGCAGCGACCCTGCTTCAAAGCCAGTAGTTATCACAGCACCTCTGGGCAAGGACGCGGGTAGTCAGTGTCCCCTCATGTTCTCAACTTTCTATGGCAATGTCCAATCAAGAGCCCAGTGTATTCATACGAACTGCTGCCAGCTCAGGTCCGAGAGAATTGCGTGGCCCTCTGGGAGAGCAGTCAGTGCTCCTAACCTCTGAGCCATCTCGTCAGCCTCTCCAGCCCTGGTCTGAAAGAGTTCCATGAACTGCTCACATCTATGGGGGAAATATTTATAAAGCTGGACTGAGCCAGAAGAGTAAAATAAAATGCCTTGTTTCTCCGATCTGTCACCAAGTTACTGTGTTCCAACAGGTGAAGAATTGATTGCCCTGTTCTCAGTGGCAGCCATGCAATTCACTGACATGAAGAACCTAAGGACAATGATTTTTACATTTTTAGAGGAAATGCCCCAGACAAATCAGCTCTTCTCATCAGTTACTTGTAGAGGCCCAGGTGATAATGCCTTTTCTTAACAAATGCTAGTAATTAAGTTTTGTGTGGCCAGCTTAAAGGATGCTCACTGGTAGAGTGTTTGCCCTGCATGCTCAGGCCCTGGGTTCAGTCCTCAACAATAGCACACACAATCATTTAGGGTGGTGGCACATGCCTGTAACCCTAGCACTTAGGAGGCTGAGGAAGGAAGATCACAAATTTGAGACAAGTCTGTGATTCACAGCAAGAAGCAAGACCCTGCATCAAAACACTACTACTACTACAATGATGATGATGACATATGTATATGTATTTTTATTTTTTTGGCTTTTCAAGACAGGGTTTCTCTGTAGCTTTGGAGCCTATCCTAGAACTAGCTCTTGTAGACCAGGCTGGTCTCGAACTCACAAAGATCCGCCTGCCTCTGCCTCCCAAGTGCTGGGATTAAAGGCGTGCGCTACCACCGCCTGGCTGTGTATTTTGTTTTTCAAGACAGGGTTTTTCTGTGTAGCTTTGGTGCATGTCCTAGAACTAGCTCTTGTAGGCCAGGCTGGCCTCACACTTACAGAGATCCACCTGCCTCTGGCTCTCAACTGCTGGGATTAAAGGTGTGCGCCACTACTGCCTGGCAATGATGATGATATTGATGATGATGACAGCGATAATTTAAGATTGGGGGTTGTTGGTTTGGCTCAGGGACACAGATCTTGCCTAGCAAACTCTGGGTTACATCTGAACCACCTAAATAATGATAATAGTAACAATGGAACAAGCTTCTGTGTGAAGGAGACCTGGGGCCAGGGAGCCAGGTCCTGGAACCTCTGCATCCTGTGGGTCACTGGTTTCTGTGGATTTCATGGTAGACTCAGGGGTTCTCTGGGTGTGGTCCCTGACGTTCTTATGAAGCAGAAAGTATGGAGTGGGGCCCAGTGAAGAGATTAAAAGTATAGGACCCTGGTCTAGTGACCATTTCAAGAGCAAAATCTCTGTCCTTTTTCTGTTTCTTGGAAGCACACAATGGAATTCGCAGTGACTGTCTTTCTTGTAAGATCAGTGTGCCATTCTTATCAAGGACAGGAAGTTGAAGCCTGAGGAATTCATTGTTAAACCAACACTTATCTTTCTAGCTGCTTCTCTGCCTGATAAACTTGTACAGCCCAGGCCTTGACCTATCCCATATCACAGCTTACAGTGATCTAACTTAGGACCTAAGAGGTAGTGTCTTCATTTCCTTTCCTCAGAAAAGCTTCTGAGCCTCAAAACTTGTACTTGATCTGCATGCTTCCCCTCCATCCATCTATCATATGCTATTTTACCTGTGGATCCAGCAGAGACTGTAATGATCTCTTCTGTCTCTTTAAGAGACAATCCATGCCCACTCACCCCCTCTGAGGCAGGCAGATCTTCCTTCGTGCTTGCAGCCTGAGTCTCTTTCTTTTCTGTCTCCCTCTCGAAGAGACAGCTTCTGTCTCTCCCTTCTCTCTCTCTCCTCTCTCTCTCTCCTCTTTTCCTTCTCCCCCTTCCCTTCCATACTTCCATAACCCACTAAATAAATATCCAACCTCACTCTGCATGGCGTGCCTATCCGTCTGTCTGTCTTTCGCCCACTGCTGCCACGTGGCTTGCCACCAGGGACCAGCCGCCTACGGAGACCTGCAGCATGGTCTTGTGAGCCATCCCTGCCCAGGACCTGCTGCCTGCCGCCACTCAGGGACCTGCAGCATTTCTGCCGCTGCAGCCACTTGGGGATCCATAGCATTTTATTTTTACCATTTCAGAGACCCTTTGAGGACAGACATGAAGTTGGTTGCTTCCTATGCTTTTAATCTGTATTTGTTCATGGGGTGAACACAAAGGCTGGGGATCCAACTGGAGCTCCAAACTGCAAGGCTGTCTCCTACTAGATAGGATGCTGGGCAGATGGCTTGTGGAGTAACACACTGTCAACATGCGGATACCTGGGGCCTGGCTGTGGTGGCTTTGCCCCTTTCCCGAGGCCTTACCGACTGGCACTCCACTGCAGAAGCTTCTGGGGCTGCAGTCACAAAGCTGAAGACACCCCCTCTCTCCAGCACCAGTTGGGGTCTCGCCCCTTGAGGAAAGAGAGCAAACCAGTGGGCAACACCTGCGCATGGGAATAATGGATAATTGGAGAAGTTAGCACAGTGCTGCCCCTCATTGGTGTCCGTAGTTTTGTCACAGATCCAGCAGGCCCAGCGTGACTGTCACACAAGCAAAGAGCGGCTCACTCCTGTGACTCCTGTGGCTTTTGCACTTTGGTTTCAAATTTGCAGGCTGTTTCTAGTTCATTAAATTCAACTCCCATCAGGCTCTTAGAGAGGCTGGGGTCTCTCTTCCTGCTCAGGTGGAAGGAGCTGACACTCAAACTCTGTGCTCTGGGACTCCCGCTCTGCATCCCACTTCCGGCCTCACTGGCTGTCCTTCGGCCCCTGAGACCATGTTCGGTGGAGGAACACTGGGATTCAACCATCCATATGAGCCATGCGCTACTGTCACCCTCCGGCTTAATCTCCAGAGAAACTCAGGTCAAGCGGTGACTCCCAGAGGTCTGCATGTCAAGAGCTTGGTCCCCAGAGTGGTGTTACTGGGAGGTGTTGGGACTGGCTCTCCCGGGAGGACTGTGGGACCCTAGGACCTCTTTCTCCACCTCTATGGTTACTGGTGGCTTTTGCTCGGTCATGTGCCTGTCGCCCTCTGCAGGTCTAAATCAGCAAGGTCAACTCACCATGGGCTGAAACAGTCCAAGCTGTGAGTCCAGACACATTGTTGGTCACTATTAGGTGACTGGCTCAGGTCTTTGGTTTCAGGAACCAGAGGTAAACACAGGAGTCAGGTATGGTTACTTTGTACAGTGAGATCATGGAAGTTGAGGGAAATAAGTTAACTGGGAAATGTTGGCATTGTTAGCAAGTCAAAGAGGCAGCATATTCTCACTGAACCACAGCATTCCCAGCAACCCAGCATTCCCAGCAACCCAGCATTCCCACCAACCCAGCATTCACACCGACCCAGCATTTGCACTGACCCAGCATTCATACTGAACCCAGCATTCACACTGACCCAGCATTCACACTGACCCAGCATTCACATTGACCCTGCATTCATACTGATGCAGCATTCACACCAACCCAGCATTCGCACTGACCCAGCATTCACATTCATCCTGCATTCACACTGACTTAGCATTCACACTGACTTAGCATTCATACTGACCCAGCATTCACACCGACCCAGCATTCTCACTGACCCAGCATTTGCACCGACCCAGCATTCGCACTGACCCAGCATTCACACTGACCCAGCATTCACACCAACCCTGCATTCACACTGACCCAGCATTCACACCGACCCAGAATTCACATTGAACCCCAACATTCACACTGACCCAGCATTCCCACTGAACCCCAACATTACTCTGACCCAGCATTCACACTGAACCCAGCATTCGCATTGGTTCTGGGGCACTAAAAGCTGCCATCCAACTCCACTTCAAAGACTTTCCCTTATAGTCCCTAATGGTTTCTCCAGACTCAAATGAATCCTGTGGTCAGCCTGTGGCCTTGGACCTTGCCCTCCAGACGTGGCTCCTCAATACCTGAGCTAATATGGCTAGCACTCGGTTGACAGTCAAAAACAATTCAAGAGCAGCAGATGAATTGACCTGGAACTAGAATGTGGCTTCCGGTTTGACTCTGACACTTGATGGTGTTATTTGAATTTCATGTCCACGCTGGCTGCTAGCCACAGGCCAGAGCTGCAGTGGAGCAAGGGACATCGTCATCCACCTCCCAGCTCCTGCGGAATGTGGTGCCTCTTCCTAGACAGCAGTGCCTGCATCCCCCATCCTCTGCCTCTCCCTCCTCCTCCCCTTCTTCCTCTTTCTCCGCCTTTCCCTCTTCCGTCTTTCCCCTCCCCCTCCATCCTCCATCGATGGAGGAGAAAGAAGCCTGTCTCACAAGGCTGGTTCTGGGGCTGCCGTTCCAGCAAGTGCCTCTCCATTATAGTTAAGGGCTTTAGTCTGACCCTTTGGTGCTGGATTCTACTTTTTTGTGAAAATGCGTTCAACTATTTTTAACCATTTAAATCTGTAGCTTTCTTTCTAGCTTTGGTGTGTGCCGATGGCGTGAGGAGGATGTGTGTGTGTGTGTGTGTGTGTGTGTGTGTGTGTGTGTGTGCGTGCGTGCGTGCGTGCGCGCGCGTTAATTTCAGTAAGCTTGTACAAAGACCCAAAAACCTGGATAGTTTTATCTGATTTTCGTGAGCTTGGTTCTTGGTGTAATAACCAAGACACCACCAGCAGAGGGCAGGCGAGGACATTATGTAGATGAAAAGAGGTGGAGAAGCCCCAAAGCGGTCAACCAGCCTAAATGTGAAGATAAAAGAGGAAGCAGGTGCTAGGGTCTCCGTTAAAAGACGGAGTAATTCCAGAGGAGCGCTGTCTAGCCCTCACTGTGCTTGCCTTTCGACGGCCATAAAAGGGGGCGTGAACAAGAAGACAGCGTTGGAACCAGCACACCTCACTGCAGGCTCAAAGGCCTGCAGCACTCTGGAGGTCAGGGGACCGTGGAAAAGAGCTCCTAATGTCTGTCGGTTGTATGGAACCCACAGTGCGTGCTGAGGGGCAGTCTACTTGCTACTCACAGCAAAGGGGTCATTTCTTATAACTCTTGAGTGACGGTATCAAATATTTTAACACCAAGGGTTTGCAAGTCGGTGGGAGAAGAGCTTCGGAACAAGAGGGCAGGTGATTTTAAAGAGGCATGGGGGAAAATAAACCACCAAATTGAACAATCTTTGGCAGCAGTGGCATTGAACAAAGGCATTTCCAAGCAGCAATAAGGACACCCCAATTGTTGTCGCTCGCCTCTTGGTGTCTTTAGTGAAAGAACGGCCAAGACACAGAAGCAGACAGTGAGCTAAAAGGCAGGCGTGCAAACACTCTTCTGAATACTCCTTCACCTCTTGTCTGCAGAAACTTGATGGGGCAGACAGATGGGACAGCAAGGGTACTCATATTTTGGGGTGAGGAGAAGTGTCCTGCCAGGGTCCATCACTGGAATTTGGGACACGTTGAATCCAACTCAGAGGAACAGCAGAGTCCCAGCCACCTACACCAAGTCTGCACCACAGCTGCCCCACCTGCCATGCCAGAGGACAGATGTGTTCCAAGGCTGAGCTGGATTGACTGGTTCAGGCCTTGAAAGGGGGGTATGGGAGATGTTTGTGCCACATCTTGCCAACAGCAGCCTGCTGACAACAGAGTTTAAGGTGACACACATCCTCAGAGCAGCACGAATATGCTACACTAGAAGAGAGTAGGGAGGAGTGATGGGAAATAATAGGATGTGCTGTGCCCTTTCACGGATAGCTTATGTCTAGTTTCTCCAGAGGAGCTGACAGGCAAACTTTCTCCTCTGCCAACAGCCTGCAACTCTGTTGGCTTGGTAGGAAGGGTGATGTGCGGGCATTGTCCGGGGATGAAGGCAGAGAGCCCTTGGAGATCTCTCAAATGCCTTCATGGCAAATGCATTCTCAGCAGCATCTACTGCTACGGTTGAGAGGGTAAGAGTAGCTCGTGTCTTTCCCCTTCTCTATGTAAGCAGGCGCAGAGCCTCCTCCAGGGTAGGGCACAGGAAAGGGAAAGATGGGATATGAGCGACCAGGATGCCGCAGCAGAGCTCGGCCCTTCTGAGGCAGAGTGTCGGGAAAGGTAGACAGATTCTGGACTTTTCTAAATTTATGCACAGCTGTTTTGAGCCAGACTTTGGGACATCATGGGCCAGGCTAGTCTTTGGGACATCACAGGCACACCTCATCGATTATGAACACAGCAGTCTGGTTAAAACAGTTCTGAGTACGAACAGTTATTTAATCGGGGCAACTCCTTCAAAATCATCCTGCTTTTCCTCCAGTGAACTAAGAGTGGACCATGGCCACTGTCCTGCTCGCGTTTTGTCACTCTGACAAAATGTCTAACATAAGCGATTTAAAAACAAACACTATTTGTAAGGATGAGATACAGAGCCCCGAGAATGTGCTCTCAGTGACCTGTTTCCTCCAGCCAGGTCCCACCTCCTGGTTTTCATGAGCTCCCCAAATAAGGCCACCAGCTGGGAGCAAGTGTTCAACTTCCCAGCCTTTGTGTGTGTGGGGGGGGGCAGTTCACGTCCAAGCTATAACCATTCATTGCGAGAGGCTGGGGCCATGGCTCAGAGGTTAGGAGCACTGGGCTATTGCGGAGGACAGGATTTAGTTTCCAGCACCCACATAGTGGCTCACATTCATCTGTAATTCCAACTCAAGGGGACCTGATGCCTTCTTCTGACCTCTGCGGACACCAGGAATGCCTATACATACATGAAAGGAAACATCCATACAAACGAAATAAGCAAATCTAAAGCAAACCCAATTTCTTTTTGCAAGAAGCATTTCCATTTCCAAGTACAGAGTTTGCAGTCCAGCTCCTCACCCCGACCCAAGCCTAGAACAGGGCCAGCTCACCTTTTCCGGTCCTCAGTAATGTCCTCAGCCGTTGCCTCAGCCGTGTGCCGTGCTCGCTGGTGCTGGACACCGCACTCAGTGCGCCAGCCTCCCCCCACACTCACTGCAAGACATAGGGTAACAGGACGCTTGAGGTTTCTACTCTCCATACTGAGAACTCGTGTCAGAGTACCCGTCATGCATGGAGGATATACTGCAACAGCAATTTCCTGATCAGAAAACGTGCTTCTCCGCTCTCTCCTTAGGAGACAGTTTGTTTACGTTGGGCATCTTTATGCCCAGGCACCCCAGGGGGCAGCAGAATCCTTTCCAGCACACACAGATTCAGGGGGAGCACGCTAAGCTCCTCCACATCATCTCTCAAGGTACCCCTTCTCCTGGGGACCCAAAGAAAGAACTGTTGTGGGTATCTCTCATCTCGGTTCCCACTTTGCCATCAGAGGCATGGACCAAGGGCTCTGTGCTTGTAAAGCAGCCCCTTCTTGCTTTGGAAAGCGTTTGGTAGTTCTCCTAATTTACAGAAACTTCTCAACCTCCCCGGAGAGTCTACAAAACTCAGTCTTGTGTTGTCTTATTTGGGAAGTTAGAAATTCCTTCCTTCTAGAACTGTCTGTGCGTCTGCACCGAACTCAAGAGGAGAGTGCTAATTGGCAGGGCGAGAATGCTTTTCCTGTACAAAGCTCCTTCCCAGGTGGGAAAGGGAAGGAACCGTGGGATACAGGAAAGAGCCTGCTGGGAGGTTAATCTACCGACGTCCCGTGTTTGCTGGAAGGTGCTTCAACTCCACAGGGCCACTGTGCCCCATGGAGACTAAAGGGTCACTGTTGACTCCAGTTTCCTGTCTTTTTAAGAACAGCCAATGGCGGTCTCCAGTCTTCTCTCTGTGTTAATCCCTGTGATTTTCTCTCTTCACTGCTTGTTGGGGGTAAGTTCAGGAATTTATGGAAATGTGTACTTTGCGGCTTTGTTAGCAATTCGAAGTGGATTTGTCCTTAAGGAATGAGTCAGTTTCAATTTGCAATTTGTTTGTAAGCAAACAGAGTTTTCTCTCTTAACACCCTGCCCTGGAAGCCTTGTGTCAGATCTAACACGTCACCTTTAAAGTGAGCCCAAGAGCAAAGACACCTGCCAGTGGGGCTCTGGGAGACAGCCACGCCCAGCATCCTTCGGGACCTGATGGCCACCTTTGCCCTTTGGGAATGGAATTGGATGTAATGAAGATGACAGACTCAAAGCCTGTGGTGGCCACACTGCTAACCAAAGGCTCCAGGAAGTGGCAGGGCTGAAGAACGGGGCTGTAACTGAAGTGAGATAAAGAATTAGCTTCCCCATCATTAGACAATGAGGCTATGGCTCAGCCACAGTGAGAAGGAAATGGCCTTTGCCTCAGAACAACCTGGTAGCCTGTGGCTGGCGTCTGTCTTTTTTAATCATGTGGGTGCTGTGTTCTTAAACTGCCCTATTCAGCCAGTGAGCGGAGTCACTGGCTGTCCACACCCTCAGCCTGATTCCGCATGGCCTGCGATCTGCTGAGCACTTCGCTAGGATGATAGGGAGCACGGCCTAGAGGAAAACCTACAGCTGAGGCCAGAGGCATGCTCCACTTATGCTGAGAACCAGATACGTTAGCCAGCTGGAGAAGGCCAGGTGACACCCTGTAGATTACTCCAGGCACAAACATTCTGGAGAGGGTTAATGCAGTGGCTTCTAAAAATGATCAGTTTTAAAACCACCACCTCTGGGCTTCACTTGGGAGCCATCAAAGACTTGACAGGATCCCTTGTTAAGGGGAGAAAGAAGGGATGGCATGAAATTAATATGTAAGGACAGAAATCCCTCTGGAATGAGCCTCAAGAGAATCTTCTAGAAGGCAAAGAATGAAAGCAACTACCCAACTCCTACTGGTCTTTTCTTAGCTTTGAACAAAAGCCATGTCTTTTGGAAGCATTATTTGAAACTGCAAATTCTCCATTCAGATTTAATACACAACTTTAGACCTAGATAATTGCTTAAGGAGTCCTTTTTACTGCAGAAAAGGAGTAAGGCATTTAAACTGTATACAAGAAAGGGATAGATGGATACTTGCATGCAAGTAGCATCTCCTGAAGAGAATTCAAATAGTCTAAAAAAAATGGAAAACATTTGTCTATACAATTCACAGTATAAAGAAAGCAGTTCATCTGTCCAAAGGCATGGGTGCTTCCCAAGACATGCGCTTGTATGCTGGGATGCTGTGGATGGCATCCAAAATTCGGTTTAGTTCTGGGCAGTTACACATTTGCAGCAATGATAGATGCATAACAAAAGCTGCGGGGAAGATAACTCCAGAAGGCTGTTTGTAGGAACAGTCAGCTTCGTCTTCCAGGTCTCCAGCCCAGATTCTGATTAGTATTATTTCACAGCTACCATTCACTTTCAAACCAGACTTGCTAGAAAACCACCCAAGAGCAGGTCACCATCACTCCACCTTTCGCTGATAAACAATGCACAGGCTACTGTGTCCTTTCTTAAGCAGCAAATTGCCACTGTTCCTACAGCAAGACTGTAGATGTCTCCTATTGCCTATCGTTGGATACTCTGCATCTTTTACGGCACCATTCTCCAGACCCAGCTACCCTCAGGGTCCCAACACTCATAGAGCATCAGATACAGCATCTGGACAAATTTGAGTAAACCATTGTGGCACAGCATGGGGTGAGGGTAGATTGCTGAGACTGACAGAACTGAAACTTACCATTGGTTGAACTGATCCCTGGAGTGGAGGGCTCTAAGAACAGGGCCCAGGCTGCGATGAGCACCCTCCAGCACATCAGGCAGCCTGCTCCCATGGGGTCTTCTGCTCAGCAGAAAGATCACAATGGGCTCTGCTGAGTGAGTGCTGGTGGGAGAATGTTCCCGGAAGGGTCCTGATCCAGCCAGGCCTCCCTAAGAGCTGGGGCTGTGAACTTGCCCTGTTCTCATTAGCATGTGAAGGGCAATGAACCAATGACCGGGTCCCCCTGTGAAACATCCTGCCCAGAGGAGCTCTGGGCAGCTAGAAGGCTATTTCCTCAAGGGCGCGGATGCCCTGAAAGGACAGAGAACAACAGTGGCTCACTAAAGGAAACAGAGCTTAAAGTACTTTAAAGTACGTGGCTTTGTGAAAAATAGCAGGGTGACCTGTCATCTGTAATGCCAGGACAGTGTACACATTTAATGTCATTTGAGTGACAGAAAAATGGTTTTGCTACATTTGATACCAATTGTGGGAACTTTAGGGATGGAGCTGTAGCTGTAGATAGAGCCTTGGGCTCAGTTCCCCGCTAGAGAGAGGGGAGTTGATGAAGGAGAGGAGAGAAGAGAGATGAGGTATATTGGCCCACATAACTGAACTACAAATGTTGTCTATCTCTGTTATAATCTTCCATGATTCTCATTTACTTCAAAGTAAAAATATCTAGAACAACAGTCTTTGCTCCTTTGACCATTGGACATTTGGGCAAACACCATTCCCTAGCTGTTCCTTGTGTGCACAGCATCATTAAGCATAGTAGAGATGATGACAATGCTGTAGGCTTTGGAGACCACTGTGATTTCTTTCTCTTAATAGTCTTTGTGAGAACAGGGAATCAACATGGCCACATTTTTTTTTAAAACATAAACTGTTTCAACACCCTTTAAAAGAAAATCACAAATACATATAATATGTTCTCTGAGAAAATTTATTGGTCCAATTTTTTAAAAGATTTATTTATTTATTTATTTATTTATTTATTTATTTATTTATTTATTACATCCACAGCATTCTCCCTGAATGTATGCCACCAGATCTCATTACAGATGGTTGTGAGCCACCATGTGGTTGCAGGGAATTAAACTCAGGACCTCTGGAAGAGCAGCCTGTGCTCTTAAATTTCTGGGCCATCTCTCCAGATCCCCCCAAATTTTAAAGAATGTAATTTTTTTCCAGCTTATAATTACATCATTTCTCCTCTTCCCTTTCATTTCTCCCACTCCTCCCACTTTTGTCTCATTCAGATTAATGCCCCCTCCTTTTTTGGGTGGGGGGAGGCAGGGCTCTGGGACAGGGTTTCTTCTGTAGCCCTGGCTGCTCTGGAGGTCAATGTGTACGCCAGGCTGGCTTCAAACTCAGAGATCCATCTGTTTCTGCCTCCTGAATACTGGAATTAAAGGCATAAATCACAACTTCCTGGCTGACTGTTTTTCTTTAATTGCTCTCTCTCTCTCTCTCACTCTCTCTCTCTCTCTCTCACACACACAGCTTCAATATATAAATACAAGTTGCACAGTCCTTATAATGTTACTTGTATGTATATGTTTTCAGGGCTGATCATTTGGTACTGGATAACTATTTGGCATGCTTGTCCCTGGGGAAGACTCTGTCTCCCACACTAAGACTTGTTTCTTAGTTGCCTGTGGTTCTTTGTCTAGGTTGAGGCCTCCTGAACCTTATCCCATCCATGTTAGCACGTCTCTTAGTGTTGACCTTGTTCAGGTCATGCACAGCAGCCATGCTGGCGAGACTTCATGGCTGTAGCTTCTCTGCCATTTCTAGGAGACACAACCTCATAACCTAATGTTCCGTTCCTCTGGTGCTTACAATCTTCCTGTCCCCTCTTCCACAATGTTCCCGCAAGCTTAGGTGCAGGAGCTTTGATGTAGAGTGGGTTCTAGGACTCTGCATTTTGATAACTTGTGGTTTTCCATAATGGTCTCTGTCTACTGCACAAAGAAGTTTCCTTGTTGAGGGGTGAGGAAAACATTTATTTGTGGGCAAGGATAAGTATTCAGAGTGTGGCTCAGAACTGTGTGGGTTTAATAAGTGGAGGTTGTAGGCTCTCTTCCAAGATCCATGATTCCACTGTGTCTGGGTACTTGGCTAAGTTTCCAGTACCAGGCGTGATCTCACTTTTGTTGAGTGGTCTAAGTTCAATTAGAGACCTGTTGGTTACTGACAAGGTATGTGTGCTACTAGTGCACTGTAGTAAGAGGCCACTTGTTTGTTTCCCGGCTGCCCAGACTCCTGAAATAACCACACAGAAATTGTATTATTTAAATCACTGCTTGGCCAGTGTATTGCCAGCTAGTTCTTTTATCTTTGGTTAAGCCATTTCTATTATTTTATATTTTACCAAGAGGCTTTGTAGCCTACCAGCAAGGTTCCGACTGGCGGCTTGCGTCTTTCTCCTCTGGTGGCTCCATGGCATCTCTCTGACTCCGCCTTCTTTCTCCCAGCATTCAGTCTAGTTTCCCCACCTAGCCCTACTCTGTCCTATCACAGGCCAATGCAGATTCTTTATTCATTAGCCGATAAAAGCCACACACATACAGAAGGACTTCCTACATCACTGCACCCTTAGGGTCATAGCAGAGCAAGTATATTTTGATTAGTGTACAGTCATCGTTTTGGCTTCCTGTGCCTACCTCTAGCCTTGCTTCTACTCCTTGTTTTTCTTCTAGAATGCTTTGCTCTGTGAAATAGACAATGGATACATATGCACATGCCATATTGAAGTATGAACCACATCATTTGAGACACTGTGTTACCTTTTTAAATCTAGATCATACACACGCATTATGGACCTACAGTGCAAAGGCAGATTCAGAAACCTGGTGTCCAGTGTATGGCTTCTCTTTTCCCCCGGATCTGGGGTAAAGTGGTTGTTCTTTCTCCTGGGTACTTACAATTTGTTCAGTCAAGCAAGGAGGTCCATCGGGTACTTAGGAGGAATAAACTTTCAAGCCACACTGAGCATCTCATTCTTGATTTGAAAATGCAGCATGCTTCAGCAACTGGTGAAGCCCCAGCGTGAACATGGAGTGGGACCTTAGGAAAGAGGCATTGGTCCTGTGCTATTCACCTACAAGGGTTCCTTATACCCCTCTGCCTCTTTGGCAGCAATCCACAAAGGAAATGAACAGATTAAAGTACAGAAACCTGGTGCAGAAACTCAACTCATTCCGATTCTTGCTTCTGTCTGGCCACCTGCATGATTTTCTCTTCAGGCAGGGAACCTCACAGGACAAGCTATATAGGATGCTGTGTCTGTAAGGAAGATAATGACAGATAAATGAACATGTGTATGGTGAAAGTACTTAGGGTGTTTACACATGGAGCCTCTGAAAGCTTAAGCTTATAAGCAACGCTGGGTTAGAAACAGGCTACCTGGGTAGAGGGCCCTATGTTAACTGAGTGGTGTCACGTGTACAGGACACACTGACCGAAGCTCTGAACTGCAGAGTAGCAGATGTCACTGGAGTCCTTTGCCTATACTACACTCATAGGCAAAGCACCTATGTACCCTGTGCTGTTGGGAACTCATGGCCATCAGTCCCTTGGAAACAAGGTCAATTTCTAGGTTTCATTTGGTTGTAAAACCTACAAGTGGTGCCCTATGCCTTCTAATTGAGAAATGCACCAGAGTGCTGCATTTTCAACTCCAACCACCCACTGGTGGCCCCTTAGGCCACTCATTGTCCAAGATTGGGTGCTGGGAAGAGGCAGGTCTCACCCCAGGGTGCTAGAGTGTCGAGTCCAGATCGCTTGGAGTGCTGCTGGCAACAGCACTGCTCTGTGAAACAGACAATGGACACACAGGCACGTGTCATATTGAAGTATGAACAAACAAGGTGGTTTCTCTTTGTCCCACTGTCCCCATGCTTCTCACTGATTGCCCAGTGATTCGTGAGGAATCCTGGCTTAGCTGCTCTCTCCCAGAATGCTTAGACTAAGAAACACTAATAAAGTGCTCAGATTCCTCTGCAGACGCTGTTAGGCACTGTGCCTCAGTTATGACCCAGGTTCGAGCTTGGATGCCCCCACAAGTCCCATGTAGACTTGATCTCCAGTTGCTTGGATGTGGGGGGACCTGTAAGATGTGGGGCCTGGTGGAAGGAGGCTAATTACTGGGAGTGTGCCCTTGAAAGGGATATCTGCCTCAACCTACTCTCTGCTTTTGGCTAGTAGAAAGTAAATTACATTTATTTGTGTATGTGTCTTTGTGCACATGCATGCATGCCATTGCATACACATATATGGAGATCAGAGGACAACTTACCGAGAAGTTGGTTTTCCCCTTCCATAATGTGTCATGGGTTCAAACTCAAGATAGTCAGGCTTGGCAGCAAGCACCCTTATCCACTGAGTCATCTTACCAGCCCCAACCTTTCTTCTTTAAATTATCTCAGATAGTTGTCACAATGAAGGAAAGCTAACTAACTTGTCCATGTAGGGGCTATTCATGTTGGGCCCATGATAAGAAGAACTTTTTTTTCTGTAAAATGGTTTTATCAATCCAGGCTCCAGTACTCTGAACCCAGTATAACTTCAACATGGTAAAAAAATCTTACTTCCCACTGTAGAAAATAAGGATGTGCTGTGAAAATTAAGCCTAAATTATAACATTAAGGAAATTAAAGTTGCCAGATGAATATGTGTTAATAAATACATTTCAAGTAATAGTCAAATAATAAATATTTATTTAAGTCTATAAAAGTATTTTCATTACAAAGTTGGTTCTGAAATTGCCAGAAAACACACAGATATAAAAATAGTGAAATAAAAACCACCCAGAGCTAGCTGGGTTTAGATGTACACTTCCTGGTCTTCTTTGCCACATTGAACACCAACATCCCACTGGCTTTGTTACCATACATATAGTGCTTTGTCCTGTAGCATTTGGAAATGACATTGCATCACACAGAAATCAGATCACCTGCCAATTCCCCAGTCATCCACATTAAGAAATCCTTAATTTATAACAGTGCTCATCTTTGACTATATCCTTTGTAAGAAGTCTTACGAACGTAAGTATTAATCAAAGGAAGCAGTTTCAAGCTTTCCACAGATAGGAAATAGCAAACTGCATGCCAGGAAGTGGTGCTAACACCCCTCCCTAATGTCCAAGTGACCCTAATTTATCACCTCCTAGTTGAACACTGCTTAGAGAAAAATCCACAAGCCCAAGCTCCCTTTTAGATTCTCCATCAGAATCTATGCCTCCTCCATGTCGCCACATAACTGCAACTAGTAACTTTCCAGAGCAAGGTGACCACCCCGAATTCCCCAAACGCCAGAGTGAAGTTGTGGTACCCACTGGGTCACAGAGAAAAGCAAAACCACAAGCAGAAAGACAGTCAGGGTAACTATAAGACTTCTCTACCAAGCTCACAGGACCACACATGGAGAAAGTCCCTGCATTTGATTCTACAGTGGAAAAACTAGGTGGGAGTTGGGCATTTTGTCCCCCACATTCCGAGACTTTGTAGGGGACTTGCTGGGGGTGGTGTCTTCACATGGGACAGTGCGAGCAGAGCAGAGCTAGGCTACTCAGGGCCATACAAGGAAAGAAAGGGGGGGACGAGCCTCACTCCATCCAAGTCTGCATGCAGAAGCCCACCCTCGCAGAAATGGCGATGCCATCAAGCTCTGCAATGGCTGAGTGTGTGCAGGCACACACAATTTCTAGACACACTTACTATACAAAGATGGCCATGGGCAAAAGCCATGCTGTGAAGGCTGAGGTATGTATGTACTCAATATACAGACACTGATACAGAGCCACGAGAGTCAAGAACCTCATATCGGGCCCTCACAGCAAAAGTAAAGGATGGCGGTTACCAGAGGCCTGGGCACCTGGGGAGGAGTTTAGAAAGCTGTCCAGAACAAATAAGTATGGAAGCAGAGAGTAAATAATGAGTTCCCCAGGAGGAAGGCGCAGAGTGAAAGGTGGGGTGACTGTGAGACTGAACCATCAAAGAAAAACCTCTAGGCTGTGCACTTTGATATCCCAACGTCTTTATAATAAAAAAGTACAGAATTATGTCTCTTAAAAACAAGACATTCCACCAATTGGGTGACATTTACTGAGATGTCATTGGCCACTGCATCTGGTGGATAAACCAGTATTCCTGCCTCAAGTCAAAACTAATGTTGAACCTTTCAGGCTTCCAAGAGCAGGCTTCTTTGTGGCAGGCTGCAGGGCAGGACACACTCAGTCTGGAGACCTGATGGGTAGGAAGGTCCCTGATAGACCAGAGGATGCCCACAGGATAAAAAGGCTGCTTGGACATTGGCAAAAATGGCTACATTAAGAATTTTTCTGCATTTTTGACCCGTCGTTAGGACAGTCTTAAATCTCAGTTCAAGGCATGGCTACCAGGGATGTGGGTCTGAGCTCTGGCAGGCAAGACCAGAAGGTACCTCACTGGCCCTAACATTCAGGAAAGCATTCTTCACCACCCAAGTCTTAGGCGATCAGAGTAAGGGAAAATGTCTCTAAGCCTCAGACACCATTCTCCTTCTACACACAGCCAAACTTCCCTGCTGTCACCTCAGGACCAGGTTCCACAAAGGAGCTCTGAATCCCCATAACCCCACTCTGAGCTCCGTCTTTTGACTACAGATCTGTGAGATACAGCTATGAACACTATGCAGAAAGTTGTGACAAGAACCAGAAAGACCACAGCCTCCTGACTGCCAGTAAGGGATTCTTCTTGCACATGTTAAGTTACTAAGCAAAGTCATTACCAACAGCATGTGGCACAGTGGTGACATCAGAGACAAGTGAGGCACTGGCACTTAGACAGAAAAAGAAGCTTCATAGGGAACTTGCTGAAATTTCATTTGCATCATAATTTTGAGGCTATATCATGGCACCTGGACCATTATGAACCAAAGAAGAGAAATGCTTTAACAATTTAAAAAATCCCTAATTTTAAAATGTTAGTTTAACTAAGTCTATCTTATTAAATATCAGTAGAGCTAGAGGTGTGGCGGCTCATATCTGTCATCTAAACACCTGGGGAGTAGGAGGCTCAGCAGTTCAAGGCCAATATTAGCTCCAGTTCATCTAAGGCCAGCTTAAACTACACTGAGAACCTGTCTAATTAAAAACTGAAACAGCAACAAATATATTATCCTAGCAGCACTTAAGAAACAGTACTTTTCCTAAACATGGAAAAGTCAACCCCCACTCAAATCTTATCCTAGGCAACTTAGATCTTGACTCTGACACTGATGCCACTTCATGGGACACCTGACACCTAGTTAAAACAGGAAGCCTGCTAAGGTGTTTCTGGAGAAAGTACATCCTCCAGGGTGAACCAGCTCCAAAACAGGAGCAGAACACAGCCTTGCCTATGATGGCCAAGCTTCAACTGCTTTATGCAAAACACAATGTGCTTTAGAGAAAGGTGGCTCTCATACTGTGGAAGAATTATGCAAAATTATGATTTAGATGACTAGGAATATAGTTTGGCACTGAGGGCTTGCCAAACATGTTCCCATTCCTGGATTTGATTCTAAGCACTACAGAAAAGTAAAAAATGTTATAACTTAAAATCACAGCGTGCTCAAGCGAAAAGTTTACAGAAGGACAAGTTCAAGATGGAAACTGGTTGGCTAGTCTTCAGGCTCTCAGGCTCCCTATCTGCAGGTTCCCCAGGCTGAGAGAGAGGCTGTGCAGGTTCCCCCAGGCTGAGAGAGAGGCTCTGCAGGTTCCCCAGGCTGAGAGAGAGGATCTGCAGGTTCCCCAGGCTGAGAGAGAGGCTCTGCAGGTTCCCCAGGCTGAGAGGTGAGGCTGTGCAGGTTCCCCAGGCTGAGAGAGAGGCT